>CM064545.1:24605236-24886068 GCA_032716605.1 Paralithodes platypus
ACAAATAGGAAAAGTTGGGATTGGGTCTGAGCATATAGATAGATAGATAGATCTAGCTCAAACCTAGCCTAACTTTAACTAACTAACATAACTTAAAACACAAAAGTATTTTACAGATGTGTGTACACTTTACTGTCGCCCCAAACCTCAGGTGACTGCAAACCTTTATATATAGTTAATTTTGTACCTTTAAGCACACCAACGCTTGTTCACACACACACACACACACACACACACACACACACACACACACACACACACACACACACACACACGAGTAAAAACTAACACCTTGTACGTCACAGGTAGGGCGACGCGTAATTATATATACGGCAAATACTTAACGCTCATTATTCACCATCACTGCTTCTTCTCACTAATGATCGCCGATAGCACCTATACATAATTTTGTATAGTGTTTGATATTATTAGTATACCTTGACCTATTCATTAATTATATTCTAGTTAATATTAGGCGATTTAATTAAGTTTGGAAAGGTTCTATACCAGAAAAACGGATAGTTGCGATATGTTTACCGCCCTTGATCTTTACAGTAAAGTGGTTTAGCACGAATATATTAACAACAAATTAATTTACTGAGAGGATTAATGATTTGTTTATAATGTATGTTACATTGCATATACATACTTTTCTTAAGAATATATCCATACTTATCTTATGATTATGTTAAATCATGCATATTCTTTGGCAATGAAATGTTGGTTCTTATGCTTAAATTATCATATTCGTGTATTTCCCATATTCTTAATTGTGCATATTTCATAATTTGTAAATGTTTCTAGAAGGCCGTGTATTCAGCAGTCTTTAACGCTACTTACAGTACACGATTAACTGTATTATATGGAGAGGGGTTTCTACTCTTCTGGAGGTACGTTGATCTCAGAACAAAAATGTGTACACAGTTTATATAAGTTTATTAATAAGACAAGTAATAATAGAGACAAGTAAACATACCAATACAATAAGATGACAATGGCAAACGTCACGAGATTGCAATCAATAACATAAAACCTGCGGGAGAAGGAATTAGGTGAGTGTTTATTGTGTAAGTACCGGATGTTGTAGGGAGACGCGTCTACGGTAACTGAATGTAAATATATATCCCTCAACACTGACGGATTCACCTCGTGGAATTCAAGCATGTGGGTTGTTCTATTCATGTTCCTTAAGTAGGGATCCCGGCAAAAAGGGGAACACAAACACTCCGGTAATTCCTAGATCAATACCCCGATGATTTCACAGCAGTGGCAGGTAAGCATAAACCTGTGTCTTGACTTAAATAGGTTAGTAAAAGGAGACCACAAGGATAGGCCTCACAGCGGCTTCTTCTCCTTCACCTTCGTCTTCTCCTTCACAGGCAGGCGGGTGTAGGTGGGTTGATCCAGAGAGTGGCCCCTAACATGTGACCAGAAGGATTGTCCGACGTCGACTTGCAAGAAGTACTACTTAAGTTGAGGTGGTCCAAAGTATGGCCCCATCGTGAACGCCTCGAGAGAAATATTCCTTGTGGAAAAGTCGTCAGAAGTACTGCCTCACTTGGTCAAAACCTGAGTAGGTTATCTGCCGAATGATCGTAGCAATTGATATTTCATACAATTTCCTCTCCTCTCGCCGGACAATGTCTTGGGGAAAAGAATGTTAACTTCACCTGAGCCCGGGAGGTCACATTTTGGCCCTGGTTCTGGTTTGGGTGGGTCACGAGGTTGGAGTACCAATAGGACGGAGTCACAAGTACCACTCGATGTGTGGGCGGTACCTAGAGTGATGAATGGCTTGTCCAGGGGTTGTTTCTCCTGCACCATGAAAGACTTGACCTCAACATCCTGCACATTATCTGCGATAAGAACTAGGTCATCTTTGTATAGTAGTTCCCAAGGGAGCGCAGTTCTAATACCTCCAGAGAGTGCCTCCAGAATCATAACAAAGAGGAGAGGGCTTAGCACAGAACCCTGGTGGACTCCAATATGAACTGTAAACTCTTCGCTCAGTACACCTTTCACCCTAATTACTGCCATTTGTGAGTCCTCATACATATTCAGTATCACGCCAAGTTTTCTCATAGCCCAGTGTACAACACCTATGGGCACCCTCTCAAAGGCCTTCTCTAGGTCTACAAACACTAGATACAGATCCCTATCTTTAAGTTAATATATTTCCTGCAGCTGCCTGACTATGAAGACAACTTTTATTGTACCACGTTCTGGCATGAAATCGAACTGCATATCATTGATAGAAATGATTTCCCTGACCATATTTTAAAAGACTCTCTCATAGACTTTCATGATTTGGTCAGGCATTTTCAGGCCCCTCGGTGACATTTAGTGCCAGTGAGCTGCCATCAGGCACCTTGGATTATAGAACAATGAAGTCTTGCCACAACGCTGCCCCACCATGAAAACACTGACCAAATCTGGCGTGATGCCCAACAGCGCCCAAGGAAGACTACTCTAGTCCCCTGTGGCACCTATCCGCACCTCACCAGCTTCGTCAGTGACATACAAAGGCAGCACCAACAGCAACGCTTTATAGTATAGTAATGATTGCTGGTCCACAAGTCTACCCCCTATCAGTCGTCTTGCATGACACGCAGTAAGATTCGTGTTTTTTTTTGGTTTTTTTCCACCATAATATGAAGGGCCACTTTACCCCTTGGAGAGAGTACATACTGGTTACATTAAATTTCTAAGTGCAATTAATAATTGTTCATTAAAATTATGCACAAACTTTGCACATTCTCCCTCCCAATTGTCTACATAAAAAGTGTTTTAATTAGCCTTACACTACTCGCTGACCTTGCACTTTTATCTGGGATAATTGGCATTTCAATACAGCGAAACAAAAACTCTTTAATTTGGGCTCATGCTTGCATTTCGGCGAGAGAATTCTCTCCACTTTTAAAGACTTTGCATATTGTTACTGGGACATTGCTTTGAATTCTACCGTTTGATTATTGTGGAATTATAGAGGAAAAATATATTACACTTACTAATAACATGTTCACCCAATGTTTGTGTGAGCGAGGTGTTCCAGAAGCTTGGTGCAATGTAATAGTAACTCTACTCCACAAAAAAACCCGACAACATTAGATAACATTTTGGATGAAAATCAATCTCGGGAACAGGTAGGATTAAGAAGTGGATATTCAACCATGGATCATTTGCATAAAATGAACCAGCTAATAGAGAAAACCTCAGAGTATAATATACCTCTTTGTTTAGCTTTTGTAGATTACGAAAATGCCTTCGATTCGGTAGAAATAACAGCTATAGCAAATGCGCTATATGAACAAGGAATAAATAAAACATATTTATAACTCTTAGAGAATATATATGCAAAAGGCACTGCTGTGGTCCGATTACACAGAGACACAAAGAAGATCAAGATTGGGAAAGGAGTGGGGCAGGGAGACATAATCTCACCCAAGCTGTTCACAGCTTGTCTTGAAGGGATATTCAGAAAATATTCATGGGAGTCAAAGGAAATTAATGTAGACGGGAATACCTTAACCATCTCCGATTTGCAGACGACATTGTTTTAATTTCAGATAAAGCCAAAAATCTCCAGGAAATGCTCAATGATCTCGTTAGGGGAAGTCTCAAAGTAGGCATGAAAATGAACAGGAGTAAAATCAAAGTTATGTACAATGATAAGGCCCAACGCAGAATAATTAGGATTGATAGCGAAATTCTAGAGGAAGTAGAAGAACACAATTATCTTGGCCAAGTAATGCAATTAGCATAAGACAATGAACATGAAATAGTAAGGCGAATCACTCTAGGATGGAAAGCATTCGGCAAACAAAAAAACATAATGAAAAGTACACTACCAATATGCCTTAAGCGTACAGTTTATAACCAGTGTGTGCTACCAACCATGATCTATATCTAAAATGTGGAAACTAACAAAAACAATGGAGAATAAGCTTAGGAGTACACAAGCAGCAACAGAAAGATCAATGGTAGGAATAACACTTAGACATAGGAAGAGACCATCGTGGGTAAGATAGCAAACCAAAGTCAAGGGTATTCTAGTAAGTATTAAAGAGCAGAAGTGGAGATGGGCAGGACATGTAGCAAGAAGAGAGGACAATAGGTGGTGTAAAAGACTAACTGACTGGACCCCAAGAGAAGGAAAGCGCAATAGGAGAACACCAGACAGGAGGTGGAGAGACAAGATAGAAAATACTGCAGGGACAACGTGGCAACGGCTGGCAAAATCTCGAGAGTCATGGAAAAGGTTAAGGGAGGCCTTTATCCAGCAGTGGACTCCTAATAGCTGATGATGAATAACAGGAACACAGTATGCACAAAATACATTTGTAGTCGAAAATCTTACACATGATGCTGCTCTATAGTGTCCTCCATCCTTCATACATCATGATGCCTGAGACTGACCCCTTCCTCCGCATATCATGCTGACAGAGAGCATCACCCATCCTTCGTACATCCTGTTACCTGAAAGTGGCCCCCATCTTCCACACCTCATGACGACTGCGAGTGATCCCCAACCCCCGTACATCACGCTTACCGAGCATCAAGCCCCAACAATGCACATCATGCTGTCCGAAAGCGGCCCCAACACCCCACACATTGTTTTTTTTTTCTTTTTCTTCTATATTCCAACTACTCCTCGGGCATAGGCTGAGAGCCTGTACATTCAACCGTACATTCAACGGTAAAGCCTGTGAGGTCTCATTCCAGTCGAGGGAGTGAGACATGTGAGGCACTTTGAGATGCAACCAGCTCCCGCTATCATGCTTTCTCAAGATGCACGGGGACCGGTTACCCACCCACGGTTCATAGCAACCCCATCTCTGGAGCTGCCTCACCCCAGTGCTTCACTGTTTCCCCCCCTAGACTCAGACCCTCACTCTCAGAATGCCACCTATTGAGCAATGAACTCACTAGGCATTGCCCCCCTTTAGCATATTTTGAATATGGGAATATTCATGCAGTGCTATTTAATCAGGGAACATTGAGGGTATTTTTAGGCGTTTCGTTGGGCTTTGTGGTAATGCACTGATACTAGGTACAGCACAAATTCCATGCCAATAATATCTTCCCATTTATATATCGGGATTCGAACCCGGGACCATTGGATTACCAGTCCAGTGGCATGGCCACTCCACCACGCCTATCCTGAAGAATGGCTCCCCAGCACCTGCACATCATGGGACCTAAGAGCTGCATTCCAGCTTCCACACATCATACTGCCTGAGAGTGGTATCTAAGTCCAAACACCTCATGGGTTAATGGTATATGTAATCACATCGGATGTGGGGCGTAGCTAGGCTCCCCTTCTTTTTCCCCGAGACAATGTTTTCGGTTGATTCCGATCAACAACAACAACAACACCAACACCAACAACAAGATTGACACTAGCTCTCATTTGCCTTTGGCCGTGACATTTTTCTATCGAAAAATGTACAAATTAATTGATAGAGGTCTAGGGAGGAAACTGCAAAAATAATAAATATGTGACAACATCGACCAAAAAATAAACCCTTCCCCCTTCAGCTGACTAATATCAAATATCAGTACCTAGAAAACATTACAAATAATTAAAGGATTGAAATGGTTTAAGGTCATTACTCACGATGTCAGCTATCCTCAGTATCATAAGTGTCAATATGCAATATACCTCATGTGCAATACTAGAAATCTGAGTTCCTTATAAATAAAAGTAATTTAGTGCTTTTGGATGGTGTTGGTGTGTGTCGCCTCCACAATTCTCTTTGAAGAATATGTATGATCAATCAAGAATAATGTGATCCTCCCCTATAAAATGTGTCTCATGAACGTCGCCTATCAAGCCCAATCACCATAGAACCCAAAGTCTGATTACCATGAAACTACATCCCAACAACATCTGTACAGTAAGCAGGGGACAGCAGCCCCAAGTAAACTGCACATCACCCATGAAGAAAAAGAAGAAGAAGAAGAAGAAGAAGAAGAAGAATAAAGAAGAAATAATATTTGGCACCCATAGCTCCTGTAACGTCTCCAAAGGCATTTGGGATACCCAACACTACTCAAAGTAACAAAATGTGGACACAGGGCTTCTGGAGTCGGGTCACTGGCTTGCATCTGATTCTCAGTCTCTCTATTAAGCACTCCATACTCTGAAAGCAGTTACAAAGAAGGACAGATAATTTAAGACAGGTATGAGTAATTGTATGAACAGCATAAACTTAACACGTTCAGTACTGGTGACATCCTTTCCATTATCTTCCAGCATATATTAGACAATTGTATTCAGTTTAGGACTGACGTGTAGCAATTAAGAGGCTGCAGACTATCTCAAGTAACACCTTTTTCACTACCACAGGTCCTTCCTAAACGGCATAAAACGCCTAAATATAGCTGAAATAAAACAACATATATCTCCAGTAGTGAAAGGGTAAATGAAGTGTAGAAACAATGGAAAGTTATCGAATAACTCACTGTATAAGTAAACATCAAGAAGACATATACTTTGTTAAGTTGAGGGACTATTTTTAAAAAGCTACCTTTGTTTCGATACTTTGGTGTTGCCATATACAGTATATTGAGTTGACTACGAATTAGTGAGACCCATATACGATTAATTAGTGAGACCAATATACGATTAATTAGTGAGACCAATATACGATTAATTAGTGAGACCAATATACGATTAATTAGTGAGACCAATATACGATTAATCGTAATGATAAATATTTAGAGATAGACAAATTTTACAGTTATGTGATACTAATAACAAATACTAATCTTCACATTACATCATCAGGTACGATATTATCAGGGTAAGTTACATACAGGCAAAATCTAAACAGATTCGATTCAAACGGTCAAGTCTCTTTATAGCACAAGATCACTGCTACCGCTGAGAGACGTCAAGGCTTACCATCAACCTCGCAAAGCACAACTTATCTGACTTGGTTTTGTTTGCTAATTTAGAGCAAACTTTATGACAAACCAAAACAACTGTGCATTGTTTGTCATATTAACATGCTTTATACAGTAATACATATGGACAGGGATCTTGTATGAGCTATATATGCTCTTTGAACAATATGTGTGAATAATCAAGAATAATTTGATTCTTCTCAATCTCCTAAGCTTGTAACAGTTTTAGAACCAGAATAGAACTTATATGAAATTTTATACCAATGTTTATGATTATTAAAGGCAAGATCGACGTTTTGAACATACCGAAATGTGTGTACCACTATGTACAATTACATTTAATAATTCGTCGACAAACAGTTATTAATATTTACGTATCAATCTGATATCGTATTCCTTTACAATACATTTATTCCCTAGAACTCTATATTCAAGTTTAGTTTCCTTTAATTTGCAAGAATCTTATGAACTGGAGACAGAAGCAAAACTCAGTATTCTCGCGATGTATTTTTTTCAGGGTCAACTGTGCTAAACACAAATAAACGGCTTATCTAATTCAGCCTGTTAATCAAATCTGACGCAATCAATCAGCCGTCCCCTATCATCAATACCACTGAAGTCTGTCATCACACATGATAATTGGGTGAGTTAATTTATAAAGTGTTCGATTATGAGCTGTGTGTGTGTGTGTATGTGTGTGATTATATATATGTGTGTGTGTATGTGTGCATGTGTGAGAGTGTATGTGTGTGTGTGAGAGAGAGAGCCATCCCCACCCTCAGCCCATGGTTATGTTAATGCTGGACAATACAAGGAGCGCCACAGGGACACTAGGTGTGTGTGTGTGTGTGTGTGTGAGAGAGAGAGCCATCCCCACCCTCAGCCCATGGTTATGTTAATGCTGGACAATACAAGGAGCGCCACAGGGACACTAGCTACTTTTTTCTCTTGTATGTTATTGTTATTTGACTTGCACTAAACACGCATGAATGTGTGTGTGTGTGTGTGTTTATATATATATATATATATATATATATATATATATATATATATATATATATTGTATATGATTATGTATAGTTATATAGGTATACATACATACAGAGAGGGAGCGAAAGGGAGAGAAAACTAGACTGATAAAAATATATATATATGATGTGAATGTGTGCACTCCTCCCTTCGGGACTTTGGTGAGAATGTTTGTATTGCACTAGATATATCGAAAGCCTTCGATGGTGTCTGGCACAAATTATTATATTACCTCCACCAACCAACTTTACTCCTAAACTCAATTAATGAAATCAACAAATACATGTGGCAGTCCAGTGATTCGAACCCAGGATGCTCACACCGAAATTCAGTGCATTTAACCATTGCGCTAATTTCCAAACTACCCTCCTTCGGTTTCCTTCCCTCCACATTCTGTGCCTTTGTCTCTACTTTCCTTTCTGACCGATCCATAGCTACAGTTGTGGACAGCCATCGCTCTCTTCCTCAACCTATCAACTCTTCTGTCCTGTCTCCAGTTCTCTTTTTAATATCCATTAATGATCTCCTCAACTGTACCTCTAGCCCTATCCACTCACATGCTAATGACTCTTAACTTACAATATGCAACTAGTTTTTCACAACAACCCAGCATCCAATCACTCCAAAACTCACGTAACGGGCCATGGCACACCTATCTTCAAACCTATCAATTATCTATAATTGGGGCAGACAAACTCTTATTCCTGTCAATGCCTCCAAGACACAATTTCTTCTTCTATCTACCCGTCGCAATCTTCCCCCAGACTATCAATTACTTTTTAACAATACACAAATCATTCATGTTCTCTCAATATTCTGAGTTTACCTTTTTCCTCCCACCTTTCTTGAAAAGAACATATTACCACTCTTGCTAAAAGAGCTTCCCAGAAGTTAGGTGTGCTTAACCGTCTCTGTGGGATCTTCACCCCTGCACAGCTTCGTGCTCTGTATAGGGGCGCAGTGCTTCCATGTATCGAGTATTGATTGCATGTGTGGGGAGGTTCCACCCATACCGCACTACTCGAAAGAGAAGAGTTAACAGCATTTTGCCTAATGAACTCAAATCCTCTTATTAGTTCCCTACAGCCTCTTTCTACACGCCGCGATGTTACATCTCTTTCACTCTTCTACCGCTGTTACAAAAATCAGTATTCTTCAGAGCTCTCTCAGTGCATACCCCTTCCCTTACGATTAGTGCGAGGCATCCGCCTTTCAACACAATCTCACTCCTATTCTGTTCAGCTCTCCAACCCAAAAATCAGCAAATTTTGTCAGTCTTTCTTCTACTCAACAATTGAACTGAAATTATCTCCCTCAATCAATCTTTCCTTCTTCCTATGACTTAGACTGCTTTATCCCTTTGAGTACCAGCGATGTGTTATATTGTATTCTAGCTATATTTATACGATATTATGCAGCTCAATAAGGATCTGTGTTAGTTACAAGAGTTGGTCGATGTTATGCAGCTCAATAAGGATCTGTGTTAGTTACAAGAGTTGGTCGATATTATGCAGCTCAATAAGGATCTGTGTTAGTTACAAGAGTTGGTCGAGATAGTTTGAAGCCTTATTATTGCTAGAGGCCCTTCCTAAGCTTAATAAAAATCGCCTAAACATTGCCAGAAGATAATTCAAAGGATGTCACCAGTACTGAACGGGTTAAACTTCGTGTGTATCAGGTATTTTTGACCCCAAGTGTGAGTTTGGCTTTCTGTCACTCCTTTGGCTTTGGGGGAGACAATCGTTACAGGCAGTCTCCCTTTGGTCTCCTTACAGTTATTAAATATAATGGTCAATAATTTTTATTACAGTACATCGAAGTTCGTTTGTATACGAGTTGGAAGTTTCAACAATTGAAATATAGTGGTCAAAAATTCAGTTTAGAAAAAAAATAAGATGAGTATCTCTGAGAGTGTCTTTTAAAGGGATGTTTTTTGTCTTAACTTGAGATGAAATTTTATGGTTTCTCCAAAATTAGCATTCATGTTCAAATTTATTATGGTACAGCATACAATATTGTATAATGTAAAATTGCAGTTTCATTATTTGTACAACAATATTCACCGTATTTGGCATACCCATTTATTTGTTCTCATGTACAGTTTATTAATGATACACAACACCTGTATGTGTTATGTATATTACAATATTTTATACAGAACATCCTCTTTATGAAATATAATCCCAACCTGTGCGTTACGAGTCCCTCTATAATGACACAACTTAATTAATGTGTGTGTGTGTGTGTGTGTGTGTGTGTGTGTGTGTGTGTGCCTGTGTGCATGCGTATGTGTGCGTGCAGTGGCGTCACCAGGGGTAAAAAAAATTTGGGGGGCTGTAGCCCTGGCATAGATAGGTGGGTGGGTGGCGAGCGAAGCGAGCCTGAGCAGCTGGGGGGTCCGGGGGGGGGGCGCTGTAAGCCACCCCGGAAAAATTTGAAATTTGAGCAGTTTCTGGGGCCTTTTTGAGGCCTAAAAATGTGTATAAGTAAGAAACATATGACACATAAATATTGATGAGCCTGATACCAGGCATCAGTCAGTAAGTTACAAGGCCAATGGTAATTGTAGGGTATAAAGCCTATGTGCAGAGAATAGTTTTTTCTTCATATACTATCATACTATAGTCCATTCATTATAGGTAGGCCAGAAATTGTGACCCCTAACCTTTGTAATTCGCTAAATGGCTAGAGCAAATGGGTTGTAAATGTCCATACTTATTGCCTGGCTGACCCTTCCCAAAGGTAGAAATATTAGCTTGATTACTCCAGTCTTTCCTTAGGTATAGAGGTAAGTGGTCTAGATGTTTCGCCTACTTATAATGAATATACTATAGTTTGTAACGATTTCTTAGCATATTAAATTGGATAATTTGAAGAACTTTTATTATTGTACCATTATATAGATTTAGTTGGCAAGATTTTTCTTCCATTACTGTGATAGAAAAACAAAACAGTTCACTTAAAACAAAAAAGTATAATTTATTAACTCCAAATCATAAAGCAAATTACTTGAGATAAGCCTATTGATAAAATACAAGATTACAAACAATTGTTATTCTATAAAACTGATATCCTTTCAAAGTTTCATATAGTGACATGGCCTAATGGTATGTGGATATGTGTCTTTTATTTCACAATTTCACTTTTCAATCAATGTAAACGTTTTATGATTAATTATGATTAGTTCATTATTTAATTTTTATTTATTTATTTTAATTACTTTTGGCAGTTTTGGGGTTTGCATTTTTTGGGGGGCTGAGTCCTTGATTTGGGGGGGCTAAGCCCCCCAAGCACCCCCCCCCCCCCCCTGGTGACGCCACTGTGTGCGTGTGTATGTGTGCGTGTGTATGTGTGTGTGTGTGCTTAGTGTTGTAGTTGCCGAGCTGTCTACAGCAATTATAATTATAACTTGTGATGAGGTGGTGTGTTTACCATAATTAATGTGTATATGTAATATAGGTATGTTCAGGTCTGACAGTGTGATATATACTGTATATATATATATATATATGTATATATATATATATATATATATATATATATATATATATACTATATATATATATATATATATATATATATATATATAGATATATATATATATATATATATATATATATATATATATATATATATATATATATAGTATATATATACAGTATGTATTTGAACTCCACCGACAACATTTGTGAATTAAATCCAAATAAATAAACAAACTCACTTTATTCTATAGTAAAATTTAAAACTAATAAGCCATTTTTAGATAGAGCATTTAAAGTAAAAACTTGGAGCATCGTCCTAGCCCGAGTTAATGTAAACCGTGCACTAGTCCGAACACTGACAAAATGCTTCTGAACTTGGTCTAAGGGTTCAAAGATTCGACCAGATGGTACCGGATTTATGGTGACAGCTCTACCTCTGCCAGTTTCTTGAATTATGGAAATAAGGCATATTTTGCTGTTGTTGGTAATGTGTTTGTAATGCATAGTTAATTTATTAGTAGTTTACAAGTGTAACATATTGGGTAATGATGAAGCACCTGCCATTCTGACCTATATCGTTGAACTGGTGATGAAGTGTGTATTACAACTACATACATCAATAATAAATAAGCTTTTGAATAATAAAGATGAGCACAGCAAAGATTTCTGGAATTACTATCATACGGGAGTGTTAAGAGAATAATAAACACACGCACACAAAGACGCATGCACACTCATATCTACCTTTCAACCCACTAAGAATCCCCCCCCCCTTGAACAACTCATCTCGCCTGTTACCCCCTTACAATAACATTTCGAAGTGAACCAACCTTACATAACTCAAATACAACTCTACCACACACACACACACACACACAAACCGCCTCCCCACTCCCCCATGGGTTACACACCCAATTGAACCACCCACTTCGATCATTACCACCAACACAATCAATTTTATCTCAGCCATATAGAATTCCCACTTACAATCACTAAGCACATACACAAGCACATACACATACACACTCACCCACACATACAAACCGCTTCCCCACTCTCCCATAGTCAAACACCCAGTGGTACCCCCTACGTCTAGTTACCCCCAACAATAGAATACTCACACTTACCACTATTACAAACACATACACAGTTACACACGCATACACAAACACACATACCCTTACTACATACACACGCATACACTTCAGTCTCGACAAGTCTTACCAAAAAAATATACAAGAGCAGTGTGAGCTGAGTTAGTGCGTATTATCGTGAATATAATTTGTATATGGGTCAAATAATGTTCAGTGTATCGATGTTTAGTTTGTATATGGGTCAAATAATGTTCAGTGTATCGATGTTTAGTTTGTATATGGGTCAAATAATGTTCAGTGTATCGATGTTTAGTTTGTATATGGGTCAAATAATGTTCAGTGTATCGATGTTTAGTTTGTATATGGGTCAAATAATGTTCAGTGTATCGATGTTTAGTTTGTATATGGGTCAAATAATGTTCAGTGTATCGATGTTTAGTTTGTATAAGCGGTATTCTCTATGCAACAACGTCAGATTTAAGAAAAGTGTTCTAATTCTTCGTGTTTTTCATTATAGAAATTCGTTATTGAACGAAAAACAACGGTATCAAATTGGCAACTGCCCGCCATACTCCACAACCAATTACCCGCCAAGTTGTAGTGTTCGGATATGTGGCACAGGCTTTGCCTTTAACATTCCACAATGGGAACAGAGTATCAAATGTGTCAACATCACCATCACCGCGATCGCTAAGTCACTTATAATTTTAATGTTAACCACATTAAAACAGCAACATAACTTTACATAAGTACACATAAGTGCTTGACATCATTCAGATAATGTTATTAAGAATTCCTGATGCCATTGGTATGTTTGATTTCACAGTATATCCATTATATCAGGCAACTGGTGTCTAGCGCACTTATAGCAACATTCGTGTGCTACATATCTAATTAGTCCTCTATCTCATTAATTAGGCAACTATAGTAAAAATGGTATGTATAAAATAGTATTATATTTAACTCTACAAGTTAGTGATCCTGGAAGTTTGTCGATGGAGTTCAAATACATACTGTATATAATATATGTTAGAGATGGACCGAATATTCGTTTCGTATTCGTATGTGCGAATATTCGCTATGTTTTTCAATATTCGTATTCGTATTCGTATTCGCATTTCCATAGCTATTTGCAAACATGCGAATATTTTCACGAAACCAATAGAAGATATTATACAAAAATGAAAAATATTACATTTTAACTAAAGCGTGCGTTCGCTTGTACGATGTCGGGGAAAGGCATGCTTCTTTATTAAACCCCCTAAGTACCATAGTATGTGAATGTTTTTTTAAACTAATGGAACTGAAATTGTGTACATCGACTTCCAAACCAATCTGATTATCTCTGAACTTTGAAATAATTGTAATAGTTCCGAAATCTGACCTTGTTCATTATAACGGAAAAAATGGTCTTGGTACAATGATGCCAATGTACCGGCTACCGCTAGATCCAGCGAAGCACTTCCATCACTTCCATCTAGCGACATAAAGATGTGATGAATTATAGCGATATTCAAGTTATGTTCCCTATTTTAGGGAATTGTAGAGATTTTTCGATTGTTAAAGCTTAAAGATAGATACTTCAACATATGTTTTCTAGTGACATACAAGTGTTTAGTGTCTGGTGATTATCTAGCGATTTGTCAATGCTATTCTAGCATGCATTTGTGCTTTAGTTTATCATGCATTGTTTAATATATTTGCCCTATTACTCCAGCAGACTTCCTACATGGTATAGTGTATTGTTTTAGTGATAATTAAATATTATACAGGGCTATTTTAAGTTGGCTGATGATTATGAAACAGTAATATGCTGGACGATGAGAACACTGTATGTAAACATGTCTGGGATATCACTGATCATTTTTGGCATTTTCTGCCAAAATCCCAATGGCTAATCAGTGGTGGTAACGAAACACGCAGCTTTACACATTCACATCGTCATTGGCTTCCGGTAATTAATTTCATAGTAATTTAATTAATGTTTGTTGGTGATATAAAAAGAATTACCAGTTCTTGAAGGATGACAATTTCATCCTTCAAGAAAGATTGAAATATTCGATATTCGCTATTCGTATTCGCGAATTTTACCAACAAAATTTGTATTCGTATTCGTATTCGCAAATAGTGAAAATTGATATTCGTTCCATCTCTAATATATATATATATATATATATATATATATATATATATATATATATGTGTGTGTGTGTGTGTGTTTGTGTGTGTTGTTGCTGTTGTTTGCCTAATAATCAGTTATATATACTGTGTTGGTGGTGTAATGGTTTAGGTTCTTATGTTTTGGGCGTGGTGTCCCGAGTTCAAATCCCGGGAGGACCGTATACTTTCATTGGTTTATTCAAGTACATTGGGGTTTGTAATTGATGATTAATGTTAAGAACGGGGTGTTAATTATATATATTTACCTTGTAGTAGTGGTTATGCAGGGTGAAACAATATACATTTACATGTTTTTTTGAGGACGGGATCGACAGGCTAATATCAAACCATGTTCCTATATCACCCTTGGAATGAGTCTTCGTGTTTCCTTAGTTATTTCCCTCATGTTGTCCTTATGTCCTGCATTAAAGTTCTTTCTTAATATAACGTTTGTGTTTTTCCCTCCTGGCTCAGTTTCCGACTATTCCTCAATACCTCTTCTGCACATTTTTAAAACTTACCCCTTTGAGTACCAGCGACGTGTGTTATATTTTATTCTAGCTATATTTAGACGATACTATGCAGCTTAGCAAGAATCTGTGGTAGTTAAAAGGATTAGTTGAGATAGTTTGGACCCTTATTATTGCTACAAGTCCTTCGTAAGCTGAATAAAATCGTCTAATAGTTGCCAGAATATGAAGAAAAGAACGTTCCTGGCACTGAAGGGGTTAATCCAATATTGCTAGGCTTCATATCCCCTTTCTTGTACTTTTCTTACCTCCAGCTAGCATCTACAGTACCTCCTCCTTCCACCCCTCCTTGCCCTCCCTGTCCAACACTTCAATCATCTTGTCAACTTTCTTAATCTTTGCAAGTCTCCTGTCATTTCTGTCAAATATTTCCTCATCTATATCTTCAAACACGATCACACATCTTTTCTTTTCCATGATATCACTCACCTGTCTTTCATTTCGTCTTATAGCCTTCACTACTTTCTTTCGCAGATTAATACCCTGCCATTCGTTTCGTTCTTTCATTATTGCTTTTAGGCTACCTTCCGCTTCGCTTCCTCGACTTTTTTTTCCCCAAATATTCTTCATCTCTGGCATTTATACACTTACTTTTTTGTTCTGTTCTGTCCCGGTTCCTTTCAAATCCCTTCCGTATTCTGTTTATTTTCCTCCTTAAGAGGATATGTTTCATTTTTCTGGCTCCCCTTTTCCCTCAAATTTAGCCCCATTCGTTTTCAATTTTTAAGACGTTCGTTCCATTAGTTTGGCGATTTTTAAGACCTTTCACTCCATTACTTTGTCATGTAGTGCCATTTAAGTGTAAAACAAATTCCTGGCAAGCGATAGCGACCCTGTAAATTTAGGAGGAACCACATTTCTTCAGAAAAATGTACAAATTTATCTTGAAAGGTGGTGTTGGAGGTGTTTATTTAAGCTTGATGGAGGTTTACGGAGGAAACTAAAAAATAATCAAAATATAAATATAATATGAGCCAATAAATACTCCCATCTACCCATAAATCACTTTATTCCCTTCTCCCTATATTTTAAATCATCTTTTTCCAATCTTTCAATAACCGCCTTTTGGTCCTCTCCTTCCTCTTCCTTTCCTACGCTTCCTGGCAGATTTACTAACAGTTCAGTGTAGTGTTACAGAAATTATACCCATATCTAAAGGAGATAATTTTGTGTCCCTATATTGTTGGATTATTAGCCAGCACACTGTAAGTTAATAATAGCGTCATGACTGGAGCCCCTTTTCGAGAACTGCAGTCCCTTGCCTACCGAAGGGAGAGGTTGGTTTGTAGCCCGAAGCAATGATCATAGGGGCGACAAATAGTATGATGAGTGATGGTAATGATAATAATAATTCTGATATGATCATGATAACTAAACTTACTACATAAGGTATATGCATTATGATAAATAAGGATAACTTACGCTATTGTATATTTAACATCAGGAAGTGCTTTATGCTTCGATTCTTCCAATGAAACATATATTAAAGTGTTTTAAGCTTTGAATCTCGCAATGAAATGTGCATCTTTATCAAATAAATTGACTCTCGAAATTGTAAGCAATATAGTCTTGACTGATCGAACCAGTTTATAACTGAAAGGCAACTGTACAGTACAGTCGTAAACAATGTAAAGTTATAGTAGTTTGAATCTTTAAACTTTTAAAGCCAAGTTCTGAAGCATCTGATCTACACTGGAGCATTGCATTGTTTCGTTTGCATTCGAAACTGGTTAAAGTGAGTTCGTCGCTATTTACTGTATGCGCTTAGTTGTACTTGGTCAAATTTTAGACTAGAGTAGAGAGCAACGAGGATCTAATAAGGAGGGATAGGCTAAATAACCTCCCAATTGATCCCTAGTTTTGACCAAGCACCCCTTGAGATGGCTCTGCCATCAGTGGTGCGTCGTCTGCACACATACAAATGTCACAGTGAGGGCCAAATGACGTGGCGGCAGATACAAACAAGGCGCCAAAATAACACGGTCACAGGTGTATTGCTTGTGGAAAATACAAGCAGAAGCATAAGAATCTCACATATCACTTCTTTCCCAAAGATAGACAAAGGGTAAGATCTTGCGTAGCGGGGAGAGCTATCTTTCAGATGCCTATTTACTAAGAAACATTGAACAATATCTTCAACCTAACCTAACCGAACCTAATATAGTATATTAGTGGACTATTTATGAATGTAAAATGTAAAAATATATTGTAACAGTACCAAATTAGTGAGATACAAGTACAGGTCTCCCCGCTACACAGGATTTGGTAGCATTCAAGGAGACTACTGCAGGGCTCTTCTTCTTCTTCTTACCTCTGACCGGGTATAGGCTATCCTAGTGTTTACTAGCCTATACCCCTTTGAAAGGACATTAGCTCACACACATAAACAGTAAAATACATAAATATTGTTAATACCTTGCTCATTCTTCCACAAATATCTCTGCCAACTGGCATAGGTTGTACTCGCACTCAGCAAATAATACTGTGTCATCTGCATACACAGATTTAAGACAATCATTCTGTTACCATCATGTCTGCTCTTCCACCTCTTGTTCTGTTCTTTACTTCTCTCATGACCCTATCTATGAACATATTAAACAACCAGGGTGACATCACACATTACTGTCTCACTCCAACATGGACACTAAAACAATCACTTAATGCGCCATTTACTCTTACACATGCTTCACTATCATTATAAAAACTCTTCACTTCATTCAACAAATTGTGTTTTACATATACAGCTCCTAAATTTTACACAATCCCTCTCTATTTACTTGTGTCAGATGCTTTTTCAAGATCCATAAAACCGATGACTACCATCTGATTGTTCCCACATGCCTTCTCTATCATCTGTCTCACTGCATAAATCTGATCCACACATCCACTTGGAAATCTACCCTGTTTATGACTCACTTTATAATCGTTGATCTCTTTCACTTTGTCTATCATTATTCTAGCATATACCTTGCCAACCACGCTCAGCAGGCTAATACCTCTGTGACACTTACATTCGTTATGTTCACCTTTGCCTTGTATAGAGGCACTATTATTCCTCTCTTCCAGTCCACTGTCACCGCTTCGTTTATCCAGGCTTCTGTACAATGTTTCCACAGATATTCCATTCCTATCTCACCTCCATTTTGTATCATTTCACACTGTATGTCATTCATACCAGCACATTTTCCATTCTTCAATTTCTTTACTGCATTCTCTACTTCCACTCTCTATATTATATTCCCTATTTCTACATATCTCTCACGTGACATGTCGAACATACCTATTGCATCAACAATTGCCCTGTTCCCAATCATTCCATTCAATAATCTTTCAAAATATCATTTCCATATCTTCCTCAGTTGCTCTTCATCTGTGTGGTGGAGTGGTCTTGCCACTGGCCTGGTAATCCAAAGGTCCCGGGTTCAAATCCCGATGTATCAATGGGAAGATATTATTGGGATGGAATTTGTGCTGTACCTGGTATCAGTGCATTACCACAAGCCCACCGAAACGTCAATAAAATACCCTCATTGTTCCCTGATTAAATAGCACTGTATGAATATTCCCATATTCAAAATATGCTATAGGGGTGCAATGCCTGGTGAGTTATCTGCTCAACAGGTGGCGTTGTGTGTGTGTAAGTGTGAGAGTCCGAGTGTAGGGGGTGAGACAGTGAAGCACGGGAACGAGGTGGCTTCAGAGATGGGGTCGTTTCGGGCCATGAGTGAGCACCGTGCCTCATGCGAAGGCAAGATGGCAGGTGCTCGTTGTACTCTACGTGCTTCACATGTCTCACTCCCTAGACTGGAACAAGACCTCACGGGCTTCACTGTTCATTGTAAAGCAGTGAATGTTAAGGCTCTCAGCCTATGCCCGAGAGGAAGTAAGTTGGAATATAGAAAACAAAAAAAAAAAAAAAAAAAAAATCACATTTCCTCTATCATCTTTCACATTCTCACATTTCTGACCACATTCTTTCCTACATTCATGCACTTCCTTCCAAAATATTTTCTTATTCGCTGCAAAGTTTCATTCATTCTCTTTCCCAAATCTTCATTTATTATCTATTTATTTCCCTTAACCAGTCTTAACACCACGATGTTGCTCTCCTTGTACTCCCTTTTGCTTTTTTCAATATTTTGATTCTGCATCCCACCATGCTGTCCCTTTCTTTTCATTTGTGATCCTGCATACACCACATATACATCCTTCACGTTCTTCACCAGGCAGTCTTTAATTATATCTTCCACACAATTTCAATCGCCGTTCAATCCATGTTGTATACACTTAATTCTTCTTCTACCCTTTGGTTATATTCTTCTACATCCTGATTTTTCATTCTTTCCATGGTAAAGTATCAAGGTAGGTGTGGGAGTATAATAGCTTCCGGCGGGAGGTATATTGTGTAAGGTAAGGTGTATATGTTTGACCTAAGGATGGGTGAAGCTCTGGACTAAGGTAAAGTATCAAGGTAGGTGTGGGAGGTATATTGTGTAAGGTAAGGTGTATATGTTTGACCTAAGGATGGGTGAAGCTCTGGACTAAGGTAAAGTATCAAGGTAGGTGTGGGAGTATAGCTTCCGGCGGGAGGTATACTGTGTAAGGTAAGGTGTATATGTTTGACCTAAGGATGGGTGAAGATCTGGACTAAGGTAACGTATCAAGGTAGGTGTGGGAGTATAGCTTACGGCGGGAGGTATATTTATAGCAATACAATAATGTGCGAGGAGGAGATTATTATACAAAAGGTCACCATCAGCTCGTGAATAAATGACAACACAACGTGTGGGTGGAGACAATGGAACAGTGTGGGTATTGGAGAAGGAAAGGAAGGGGTATAAGGAAGATAATAGTGTCATTAAAGAGTCGCCACACCCCTTCAAGCTCAATATGTACATTTTTCGGAAGATAAATGTTCCGACCAACAGCCGGTTTCTCATAGATTGCAGGCTCCCAAGTTTGATGCACGATCTCTAATATACGGCTATACAACATTATAGTAACTGACTGGCCTAAGTTATCATATCGTAACAACAGACTAATAACACACACAACAAAGCCACTCCAACAGCTTCCTCTCTCTCCAAAATTATGGTAACTGACTGGCCTAAGTTATCATATCGTAACAACAGACTAATAACACACACAAAAAAGCCACTCCAACAGCTTCCTCTCTCTCCAAAATTATGGTATCTGACTGGCCTAAGTTATCATATCGTAACAACAGACTAATAACACACACAACAAAGCCACTCCAACAGCTTCCTCTCTCTCCAACGCCCCTTCTCCTCTCTCCATACTCTTCGGAAAGTAAATTCGAGGTGCCGTTGTAAAGGTTTATCCCTCAATACCTTCACCTTCACCATCACCTTCACCATCACCATCACCACAGCAATAATACGAATATCTTATACATTTTATTTTTGTGTATGTGTATGAAGGAAACTAAAGGCAAAGCTGTCTGTAACCAGTGTCCCCTTCCAAAGTTGAAAGACTGCAAGATATCCAAATTCAAGGTACATAAAATGATTTAGGTGTATTGGAAAGAAGTGTGGTGGGTTTGTTAAATGTAGTGAAATGGATAGGAGGAGGAGAAGGTTTTGTAAGAGTTAGCTGGATTACTCTGTGTAAGTGAGGTACCAACAAAAACAGTCGGGAAAGCCATGCAAATAATATCCCTCTCTGATGGAGCCGATATTCCTCCTGGCTCAAGGACTTAAGGGAGCCCACCTCGCTTTTTTTTCTCTTTCTATCCCTCTCTCTTTGGCTTGTATCCATTCGGCCCCATTCAGCCTACTGTTTTAAGACGTTTACCCCATCCAGGTGTCAATCTTTTCCTGGCGAGCGGTAGCGAGCCAGCATATATATGTTTTTATTTTGACCGCAATCTAAATTTGTAAATTTTTCGATAGAAAAATTTCTCCGGCGAAGCCGGAATTCTCCATGCAATGCTGGCTCGCTATCGCTCGCCAGAATGAAATCAACACCTGGATGGGGATAAACGTCTTAAAACAATTGGCTGAATGGGTCCGAATGGATACAAGCCAGGGAAAAGAGAGAAAAGGAGAGAAAGATAAAAAACAAAAAAACGGTCACCCCCCTTAAAGGATGGGATAAGCAGAAAAATACAATGTCTTTACAACGGCAATCACCATCATCTCCTGCTAACTTTTCTAGTGTCATGACTTTGAGCTAGTGTAAAAAAAAAAGAAATCCCGGAAGATAGGGCGAACTCACGAGAAACAAGGGAAACTAAACGAGACGGGATCTTTTTTAAACGTGTTACTCTTCTGAAAAAGGAAATAATAAAATGGTTACCCCTTCAGCATCATGACGTCTTTTTACCTTTGGTTCTGGCTCAAATTAGATGTTGTTATGCAGTTTAAGAAGGACCTGGTCACTAAGAGGGATATTATTGAGATCGTATTTACCCATTTGAGTCGTATAGGTAGATTACAAAATAAAGAAAATCGTCTAATGGTAACCAGAATATGATGAAAATTACGTGTGTGTGTGTGTTGTAGTTGCCGAGCTGTCTACAGCAATTATAATTATAACTTGTGATGAGGTGGTGTGTTTACCATAATTTTTTATTTATTTTATTTGTTTTCTATATTCCAACTTACTTCCTCTCGGGCATAGGCTGAGAGCCTTAACATTCACCGCTTTACAATGAACAGTGAAACCCGTGAGGTCTTGTTCCAGTATAGGGAGTGAGACATGTGAAGCACGTAGAGTACAACGAGCACCTGCCATCTTGCCTCCACATGAGGCACGGTGCTCACTCATGGCCCGAAACGACCCCATCTCTGAAGCCACCGCGTTCCCGTGCTTCACTGTCTCACCCCCTACACTCGGACTCTCATACTTACACACACACAACGCCACTGTTGAGCAGATAACTAACCAGGCATTGCACCTCTATAGCATATTTTGAATATGGGAATATTCATACAGTGCTATTTAATCAGGGAACAATGAGGGTATTTTATTGACGTTTCGATGGGCTTGTGGTAATGCACTGATACCAGGTACAGCACAAATTTCATCCCAATAATATCTTCCCATTGATACATCGGGATTTGAACCCGGGACCTTTGGATTACCAGGCCAGTGGCAAGACCACTCCACCACACCTCCCCTAATGCGTATATGTAATATAGGTATGTTCAGGTCTGACAGTGTGATATATATATATATATATATATATATATATATATATATATATATATATATATATACCCGTATATATATATAATATACTGTATATATATATATATATATATATATATATATATATATATATATGTGTGTGTGTTTGTGTGTGTTGTTGTCGTTGTTTGCCTAATAATCAGTTATATATACTGTGTTGGTGGTGTAATGGTTTAGGTTCTATGTTTTGGGTGTGGTGTCCTGAGTTCAAATCCCGGGAGGACCATATATTTTCATTAGTTTATTCAAGTACATTGGGGTATGTAATTGATGATTAATGGTAAGAACGGGATGTTACTTATATATATTTACTTTGTTGTAGTGGTTATAATGGTGAAACAATAAACATTTACATGTTTTTTTGAGGACGGGATCGACAGGCTAATATCAAACCATGTTCCTATATCACCCTCGGAATGAGTCTTCATGTTTCCTTAGTTATTTCCCTCATGTTGTCCCTATGTCCTGCATTAAAGTTCTTTCTTAATATAACGTTTGTGTTTTTCCCTCCTGGCTCAGTTTCCGAATAAGTAAGCTGAATAAAATTATCTAATAGTTGCCAGAATATGAAGAAAAGAACGTCCCTGGTACTGAAGGGGTTACAATCTAATATTGACAGGCCTCATATCCCCTTTCTTGTACTTTCCTTGCCTCCAACTATCCTCTACCTCCTTCTTCCAACCCTCCTTTCCCTTCCCTGTCCAACACTTCAATCATCTTGTCAACTTTATTCATCTCTGCAACTCTCCTGTCACTTCTGTCCAATATTTCCTCCTCTACATCTCCAAACATGATCACACATTTGTTCTTTTCCATTAAATCACTCACCTGTCTTTCATTTCGTCTTATAACCTTCACTAATTTCTTGATACCCTGACATTCGTTGTGTTCGTTCATTATTGCTTTTAGGCTAATTTCTGTTTCATGGACCTTTTTTCCCAAAATATTCATCATCTCTGGCATGTGTAAACTTGGGAGCGTCTGTACGCAGCCGGATACCTTACCCTCTACGCATGCGCGAAAATGTAAGCCTCCCTTGGCCCCGCCCCCCATTCCCCGCGTTTAAATAAACCCTTCAAACCGTTCCTGCCAGCTCGCTCTGTAGTACAGTCACTAGAGCTCCTGCCTGGCAGTCCAGAAATCCAGTGTTCGATCCCACTTGAAGTTTAGTATATTTTTATATTTGTATTTTGTTATTTGTGTTATGTTATATTATATTATATTATATTATATTAGGGTTAGGTTAGGTTAGGTTAGGTTTAGTTAGGTTAATCTAATCTAATATAATATAATATTTGTACATTTTCGGCAGTGGGCGGGGCCTGGGGTAAGGTATCCGGCTCCGTACAGACCCTCCCGTAAACTTACATTTTGTTTCTGTTCTGTCCCGTTTTCTTTCAAATCCCTTCCGTGATATGTTTATTTTCCTCCTTATGGGGAATGGGTGGATGGGACTCATTAGCCTAGGTCGGCAACCCATCTAGGGGAGAAAAACTTATAAAAATCCGGGTGGATGGGACTCGTCAGTTTTGGTCGGCAACCTGTTTAGGGGAGTAAGCCTTATACAAATCTGTACTGCCACCTTAGGGTGAAGTAGGTTAGTGGATGGTTTAGCCGCACACCACTGTAGAAAAATAGTGCTAAAAAAAATACATAAAAGGCCTCGGAGTCAGACGGACCCTAAATTGAGTGGTCAATCCTGTAAGTCCTTCAGTAAACTGGCATGGGTTGTCCCTCTTACAGGGGATAAGTCCGCTTGGGGGCATTTTGTGTATGGCCACCCCCATTAAGGGGAGTAAGGCGTCCGGCAATAGATAGATAGGGAAATGGTAAATTTTTCTGGCTCCCCTTTTCCATCATGTTTAGCCCCATTAGTTTTCCAATTTTAAGACGTTCGTTCCATTAATTTGGCGATTGTAAGACCTTTCACCCCATTTCTTTGTCATTTCGTGCCATTTAGGTGTCATTTTGTTTTCCTGGCGAGCGATAGCAAGCCTGTAAATTTAGGAGGTAACCAATTTTTCCAGAAAAATTTACAAATTTATCTTGAAAGGGGGTGTTTTAGAGGTGTTTATTTAAACTTGATGGAGGTCTAGGGAAGTAACTAAACTTGATGGAGGTCTAGGGAAGTAACTAAACTTGATGGAGGTCTAGGGTAGTAACTAAACTTGATGGAGGTCAAGGGAAGTAACTAAACGAACATCAAAAGATAAATATATAAGCCAATAAATACTCCCATCTACCCTTATAGCGCTTTATTGCCTTCTCCCTATATATTAAATCATCTCTTTCCAATCTTTCAATCACCGCCTATTGGTCCTCTCCTTCCTCTTCCTTTCCTACGCTTCCTGGTAGATTTACTGAGAGTTCGGCGGTAGTGTTAGATAAATTATGCCCCTATTAAAGGGAGAGGTTTGTTTGTCATTAGATTGTTAGATAAAGTAAGCTATTCCTATTAAAGTTAGGTATAATAAAACTTCAGAGGCTATCAACCATTCTGGATTATTAAGCCAGCAAACTGTAGGTCAAGAATAACGGCAGGACTGGAGCCCCTTTTCGAGAACTACAGTCCCTTGTCTACTGAAGGGAGAGGTTAGTTTGTAGCCCGATGTAATGATCATATTGGCGACAAGTAGTATGAAGAGTGATAGTAATGATAATTATACTGATGATGTTATCATGACTACCAAGCTTACTACATAAGGTATATACATTATAATTTATAAGGATAATTTAAGTTATTGTTTATTTAACATCGGGAAGTGGTTTATGCTTCGAATATTTCACTGAAGCATATATAAATGTGTTTTACGTTTTGAATCTCGCAATGAAACGTGCACCTCTATCAAATAAATTTACTCTCTTGAAATTGTAAGCAATATAGTCTTGACTGATAGAACCAGTTTTGAAATGAAAGGTCAACTAAGAGGTAGTGAGCAGTCGTAAACAAATATAAATTACAGTAGTTCGAATCCTTGAACTTTTAAAGCCAAGTTCTGAAGCATCTAACCTACACTGTAGTATTGTAGTGTTTCGTTTGCATTCGAAACTGGTTAAAGTGGGCGCATCGTTATTTATGCGCATAGTTGTACAAGGTGAAATTTGAGACTAGAGTAGAGACCACCACCTGCAGATGGCTCTGCTGCAGGTGGTGCGTCGTCTGCACGCTTACAACTGTCACTGTGAGCGGCAGATCAAACATGGCACCAAAACAACACCGTCACAGCTGTGTTGTTTGTGGAAAATACAAGGAGACGCAGAAGAATGACACTATCACTTATTTCCCAAAGATAGACAAAGGTAAGGCAAAGTGCTTAGTCATAATTACGGGCGTATTTGCGAGTATACAGTACATAATTGTATTGTATTAGTTTTTGTGGAGTGTGAGGTTGGAATTACTTAAGTGCCTCCAGTATATTTTTCATAAATACACAGAGAAGCAACAATCGCTAGTGGAGAAATATCCCTATCATTGTATCGATTAATATTTGTTCATCAGTGGTCCACCTCGCCGCGGCCATTCAGTTGCAGAAGCAAATTGCAAAACATTTTTAGATCATAAGAAATTGAAGCCAGAGTACAATTACAATAATTAAATTATAGTAATATAATTTATAAGGACACGTAAGGCTTCAGTAAGGACAGGAATAAATAACATAGACTACAGTAGATCTGGACTGGACACGAAAATGGAACTTTGCAGCAAGGGAACCAAAATTGGAGAACGAACCCCCAAGTTCGAACCTCGAAACTGCGAAAATATCACATGTTCACGGTTTCGAGGTTCGAACTTGGGCGTTCGTTTTCCGATTTTGGGTCCCTTACTGCAAAGTTCCATTTTCGTGTCCAGTCCAGATCTACTGTAGTCTATGTAAATAATAGTAAACATGTAACACGAGAGAAAATAAAATATAAACACAGAATGAGAAACAAGGCGTGCTCCATACATTTGGGAATGGTGTTGCTGAAGGGATGTGTATTTGTTAGTGTATGACGTGTATGGGTAGAGCTGTAGAAACTAAAATTACCCGAGAGACAGTCACTGGGATGATTGTTGTGGTGGTCTTACATTTTCATTCATGAGAGACAAGAGTAAGATCCTGTGTAGCGGGAGGAACTTTTTTAGATGCCTATTTACTAAGAAACATTGAACAATATCTTTAACCTAACCTAACCAAAACCTTACCTAACCTAACCTAGTATATTAGTGGACTATTTATTAATGTAAAATGTAAAAATATATTGTAACATTACCAAATTATTGAGATATATGTACAGGTCCTCCCGCTACACAGGATTATACCAACATTTGAATCTGGTATTGGTTTTCTTCCTTACTTTTAGATTTGTTTCAGTGCAGTACCTGCATAAATTTCAGCCATATGTTCCCCATAGTGTTCGTACTTCTACTGGAAAGTAAATAAACAAACACACACACTGTGAATCATAGTTCCTGCTTGGTGCATGTACTGAAGAATAAATAAAGACACACCGGTACGCAATTGTCTCGGATATTGTTCAATGTTTCTTAGTAAATAGGCATCTAAAAAAGTTCCTCCCGCTACACAGGATCTTACCAAAAGTAAAAATGTCTGCAAAAATACTAGATTGTATGCTTGGAATGTAACACAATATATTTAGTTGTAGTAGCATATGGACTATGACAAAATGGAGATCACAATTAAAACATAATGAGTGCCAACACTACTATTAAAATTTATAAAAGCTATTATGAATTGTGAATAATTAAGAGATGTTGAATTTGCAAGTGGTGTAGATAATAAACTGTATAGTTACAACTCTAAAATATTCGTTTTCTAAAGAACGTACTTTCTCTGGTGATGGGTATAAACTGTATAGTTACTGTTCGAAATTGACCATTCTCTTTTGATGGGTGCTTGCCGTTAGATGGAGTAAGTATCAGGGGCCTACAACCAAAAGCAAAGAGTCTGCTCTCCTTATTAGGTACTCGTTGGTAGAGAAAGAGAGAGCCGACAGTTGACTAACAGACAGTGTAGACGGCACATATCACCTCGCATCTGTCACAATATTTGCCATCGAACTAGTCTCACGGATAAGTTTACCTATTACCCCTTTATCTTAGTCAGTTCGCCGATTGGGGGAGATAATGGTGTAGGTATAAGTGAGAATTGGTCGTCGGTACAACACAAGTCCGCTGTTGTTGTGTCATTACGCAGCATGATCATCTATATTATCAAGGTAAATATACAGTATAGTACGTCTACTTTACAAATATACAGTATAGTACGTCTACTTTACAAATATACAGTATAGTACGTCTACTTTACAAATATACAGTATAGTACGTCTACATTATCAAGGTAATTATACAGTATAGTACGTCTATATTATCAAGGTAATTATACAGTATAGTACGTCTACTTTACAAATAGCTTAATTGCGCTTATATCAACCACTGCTCAAATATATCGTGATTAATATTAAAATTTATACTCTGTTACTAATTATTGGTTTGTCCAAATTGCAGTATTGGCTTAAAGTGTCAAAGGAGTGAAGTGTCGTGCGGTAAGGGAGCCCACCTCGCTTGTTTTCTCTTTCCCGCCCTCTTTCAATGGCTTGTATCCATTCGTCCCCATTCAGCCTACTGTTTTAAGACGTTTACCCCCATCCAGGTGTCAATATTGTTTTATGACGAGCGGTAGCGAGCCAGCATATATATATTTTTGTTTTGACAGCAAGCTAAATTTCTACATTTTTCGATAGAAAAATTTCTCCGGCGAAGCCGGATTTCTCCATACAATGCTGGCTCGCTATCGCTCGCCAGGAAGAAATCGACACCTGGATGGGGATAAACGTCTTAAAACAGTTGGCTGAATGGATACAAGCCAGGGAAATAGAGAAAAGGGGAGAAAGATAAAAAAAAAAAAACGGTGACCCCCCTTAAAGGAGTGAAGTGTCGTGCGGTAACGGGTACAGTCCAGTACAATCATTCTGTTCTGCTACGTAGTACAGCAATCCAGCAACACAACAAGTAAGTTAACGTTACTGTTTTCATAATACTTTACTATTTCAATATTTAGTCTAGACGTATGCTAATGGTCCTTCGTAATTATAACAACCCTGTTTAGCTGTTAGTACCGTAATTATTGAAGGTGAGGGATTTTTCGTGGGTAGAATCCCAATAATGGATATGTTTAGCTGTTAGTACCGTAATTATTGAAGGTGAGGGATTCTTCGTGGGTAGAATCCCAATAATGGATATGTTTAGCTGTTAGTACCGTAATTATTGAAGGTGAGGGATTCTTCGTGGGTAGAATCCCAATAATGGATATGTTTAGCTGTTAGTACCGTAATTATTGAAGGTGAGGGATTCTTCGTGGGTAGAATCCCAATAATGGATATGTTTAGCTGTTAGTACCGTAATTATTGAAGGTGAGGGATTCTTCGTGGGTAGAATCCCAATAATGGATATGTTTAGCTGTTAGTACCGTAATTATTGAAGGTGAGGGGTTCTTCGTGGGTAGAATCCCAATAATGGATATGTTTAGCTGTTAGTACCGTAATTATTGAAGGTGAGGGGTTCTTCGTGGGTAGAATCCCAATAATGGATATGTTTAGCTGTTAGTACCGTAATTATTGAAGGTGAGGGGTTCTTCGTGGGTAGAATCCCAATAATGGATATGTTTAGCTGTTAGTACCGTAATTATTGAAGGTGAGGGATTCTTCGTGGGTAGAATCCCAATAATGGATATGTTTAGCTGTTAGTACCGTAATTATTGAAGGTGAGGGATTCTTCGTGGGTAGAATCCCAATAATGGATATGTTTAGCTGTTAGTACCGTAATTATTGAAGGTGAGGGATTCTTCGTGGGTAGAATCCCAATAATGGATATGTTTAGCTGTTAGTACCGTAATTATTGAAGGTGAGGGATTCTTCGTGGGTAGAATCCCAATAATGGATATGTTTAGCTGTTAGTACCGTAATTATTGAAGGTGAGGGATTCTTCGTGGGTAGAATCCCAATAATGGATATGTTTAGCTGTTAGTACCGTAATTATTGAAGGTGAGGGATTCTTCGTGGGTAGAATCCCAATAATGGATATGTTTAGCTGTTAGTACCGTAATTATTGAAGGTGAGGGATTCTTCGTGGGTAGAATCCCAATAATGGATATGTTTAGCTGTTAGTACCGTAATTATTGAAGGTGAGGGATTCTTCGTGGGTAGAATCCCAATAATGGATATGTTTAGCTGTTAGTACCGTAATTATTGAAGGTGAGGGATTCTTCGTGGGTAGAATCCCAATAATGGATATGTTTAGCTGTTAGTACCGTAATTATTGAAGGTGAGGGATTCTTCGTGGGTAGAATCCCAATAATGGATATGTTTAGCTGTTAGTACCGTAATTATTGAAGGTGAGGGATTCTTCGTGGGTAGAATCCCAATAATGGATATGTTTAGCTGTTAGTACCGTAATTATTGAAGGTGAGGGATTCTTCGTGGGTAGAATCCCAATAATGGATATGTTTAGCTGTTAGTACCGTAATTATTGAAGGTGAGGGATTCTTCGTGGGTAGAATCCCAATAATGGATATGTTTAGCTGTTAGTACCGTAATTATTGAAGGTGAGGGATTCTTCGTGGGTAGAATCCCAATAATGGATATGTTTAGCTGTTAGTACCGTAATTATTGAAGGTGAGGGATTCTTCGTGGGTAGAATCCCAATAATGGATATGTTTAGCTGTTAGTACCGTAATTATTGAAGGTGAGGGATTCTTCGTGGGTAGAATCCCAATAATGGATATGTTTAGCTGTTAGTACCGTAATTATTGAAGGTGAGGGATTCTTCGTGGGTAGAATCCCAATAATGGATATGTTTAGCTGTTAGTACCGTAATTATTGAAGGTGAGGGATTCTTCGTGGGTAGAATCCCAATAATGGATATGTTTAGCTGTTAGTACCGTAATTATTGAAGGTGAGGGATTCTTCGTGGGTAGAATCCCAATAATGGATATGTTCAACACTTTCCATGTGTGTGTGCGCCTATAATTGCCGTAAGCAGGATTTGAATTCTTGGCTCGTATTGTCCCGCTTCTTAGACCACCAGAGCCTTCAACCTATCCCCTTGCTCAAGGTAGATGGTAACTGTCAGCTTACATCTCAGAATACATTCACCAACCTGTGTGAGAGGCTATTCCAGGTCTGCGGGGTAACAGGCTGGAGCGTTCCATTGAGCTAGCGTGTGTATGGGTGTGTGTACGTGTGTGCTTTAAATCGCTCTTTCTCTATATTTATCTTAACACTATATTTTGTCCATATATATATATATATATATATATAAATTATCTATACATCTAATTATGTGTGTGTGTATGTATTATAGCTATCTATCTATGTATTTACCTACCATTTAATAATGTTTTCATAATATAAATTCTCCCTGAAACCCAAATAACGAGTGCGCTACAAATCTCTCCATAATACCCTGGATTAATTATGCCGGGTGTCCAGTTTTCCGTAGTGGATTTAAGGGGGTAGTTCTCACTTTGGGATGGATGTAGAGTTCGGGCGTACGGTCGTCATTGTTTACATAGGGCGATCGCCGCGGTCGCACTTACGTTCCCGTCTATGTCGACGCTATATTTTCTGCTATTTGCCCCCTGTCATTACTACATGAATACTAGGTTAGGTTAGGTTAGGTTGGGTTAGGTTAGGTTAGGTTAAAATAGACGGGAACATGATGGGAAAGGTCCGACGCCACTACGCGTAATGTAAACAAAGATGGCGGTACGCCCGCTCACTACATCCTACCCCTCGCTTTTTCTGGACCCCCTTCTCCCTCATGTTTAGCTTTCTTTTTTGAGATATTAAGACGTTTGTTCCGTTAGTTTGGCGATTTTAAGACCTTTCACCCCATTACTCCTGGCCGTGTGGTTATGGTGCTCAACTCTCATATATACCTGGAGTGAGTGGGTTCGAATCCTAGTCAGGATACCTCTCTTTCTACATATGTTTCTATGTATCTAGCTGTCTATGGATGCGATTCGGTATAAGATCTTTCTACATATGCATAATTTTGTCTAGCAGTCTACTTGTAGTTACCTTTCTCATTAAGGGGGGTAGAGTTTATATATTGTTTATGTATTTACTGTGTTTATTATTATTATAGTTTCCTCTCTAGGCTTCCATCAAGCTTAAAAATACATCCCCAAGATTCCCCTTGGAGATAAATTTGTAATTTTTTCGGTAGAAAAATTTCCCGGCCGAAGGCCGGTTCCTCCTAAATTACAGGTTTACTACCGCTCGCCAGGAAATAGTAGACACCTAAATGGCACGAAAGGTCTAAATATTGACAAGGAAATGGGGTTAAAGGTTGTAAAATCCACCAACTAGGGGGGCGAACGTCTTAAAATCTCATAACTAATGGGGCTAAGCATGAGGGAGAAAGGGGTCCAGAAGAAAACATATACCCCCATTTAAATAAAACAGAAATATATGTGCGCTACGAGTCCCTCCATGATGCCCTGGTTTAATTAATGTTGATGTAATGGTTATAATTAGTAGTGATGACCTGCTGTGTGGGTTTTGATTAATGTGTGGGTGTGGGTGTTTTGTGGTGTGTGTTGGTGGGGTGTTTTGTGGTGTGTGGAAGTGTGTGTGTGTAGGGGTGGGTGTTTGTGATATGTAAGTGTGCGTGGGGGCTGGGGGAGGAGGTTTAGGTGTGTAAGTGTGTGTGTGTGTTGTGGGGGGGGGGAAGGTTGTTGTGGTGTGTGTAAGTGCGTTTGTGAGTGTGTGTGTGTGTGTGTGTGTGTGTGTGCAATATCTATCTATCTATTCCCACCCATCATCATATTTATATTTCCCAATTTAATCCAATAACACTAGAACAAAAACATGTAATAACAAAATAAAGATATAAAGTGGGCTACATCTCACCATAATACCCAGGCTTAATTACTTTGTGTGGAGCTTTGGGTAGTGATTATGTTTAGTAGTGATGAGTTGTTTGTGGGGGGTTTGATTGGTATGTGGGTGTAGGGGGGGGGGGGGGGGGGGGGGGGGGGGGGGGGGGGAGGGGGGATTTGTGTGTGTGTGTGTGGGGGGGGGGGATTGGTGTGTGTGTATGTGTGGTTTGATTGATATGCGTGTGTGTGTGTGTGTGAGTGGTTTGATAGATGTGAGTGTGTGTGGTTTGATTGGTGCGTGTATGTGTGTGTGTGGTTTCATTGGTGTGGGTGTGTGGTTTGATTGGTGTGTGAGTGTGTATGCATGTGGTTTGATTGGTGTGTGTGTGTGTGTGTGTGTGGTTTCATTGGTGTGAGTGTGTATGTGTATCTGTGTGTGTATAGTTTGATTGATGCGTGTGTTTGATTCTATAATTTGTGTTTGTGTTTATATGAATCAACCTCTACGTAACTGTATCTCTATTTGTCTAACTATCTATGCGTATGAATTGGTGTAATATCAACTATCTGTCTTCATATTCGACTTCCTATAGAGCAATTTGTATTTTTATTTATCTTTCTAAAACAAAAATAAACTGTGCAGTACGAGTCTCTCCATAGACCCATTGGTTAACCCCTTTTGTACGGCGACGTACGGCGACGTGTGTGTGTTGGTGCAATATCTATTTTCGTATGTATCTGTCTACCTATTCACTTACTTCTATTTAGCTTTCTCATCCTAAATCACACAAATAAAAAGTGCACTAAGAGTCCCTCCACACTACCCTGGCTTAATACTATTGGTGTGGAGCCTTCCTGAGTGTTTGTAATAATTAATAGTGGTGCGTTGCTGTGTGAGTTTTGATTGGTGTGTGTGTGTGTGTGTGTCGGGGAGGGTGAAGGTACGAAAGGGAGGTTGTTGTGGTGTATGTAGGTGTGTGTGTGTGGGGGGGGTGGGAGGTTGTTGTGGTGTGTGTAAGTGTGTGTGGGGGGGGGGGGGGGGGGGAGGTTGGTTGGGTGTATGTAGTGTGTGTGTGTGGGGGGGGGGGGAGGTTGTTGTGGTGTATGTAGGTGTGTGTGTGTGTGTGTGTTGGGGGGGGGGGGGGGTTGTTGTGGTGTATGTAGGTGTGTGTGTGGGGGGGGGGGGGGGAGGGTACGAAGGGGAGGTTGTTGTGGTGTATGTGGGTGTGTGTGTGTGGGGGGGGGGAGGTTGTTGTGGTGTGTGTAAGTGTGTGTGGAGGAGGGGGGGGGGGGGGGTGAGGTGTGTGTGGGGGGGGAGGTTGTAGTGTGGGGAGGGGGTTGTGTGTGGGGGGGGGGGTTGAGGTGTGTGGGGGGGGTTGTAGTGTGGGGAGGGGGGTTGTGGTGTGTGTGGGGGGGAGGGGGGGGGGGGGGGTTTGTGTGTGTGGGGGGGGGGGGGGTTGAGGTGTGTGTGGGGGGGGGGTTGTAGTGTGGGGAGGGGGTTGTGGTGTGTGGGGTGGGGGGGGGGTTGGGGTGTGTGTGGGGGGGGGGGGGGGGTTGAGGTGTGTGTGGGGGGGGAGGTTGTAGTGTGGGGAGGGGGGTTTTGGTGTGTGTGGGGGGGGGGGGGGGTTGAGGTGTGTGGGGGGTGGGTTGTGGTGTGTATGGGGGGGGGGTTGAGGTGTGTGTGGGGGGGGAGGTTGTAGTGTGGGGAGGGGGGTTGTGGTGTGTGTAGGTGTTTGAGAGGGGAGGTGGTTGTGGTGTGTGTAGGTGTTTGAGAGGGGAGGGGGTTGTGGTGTGTGTAAGTTAATGTAATACTTATAAAAAGCAAAACAGAAAATCAGCCCTCTCCCACCCACTAATAAAAATTAGAATAAAATTAATATATTGCATTACAAGACCCTCCATACTGTCAAAGCTTAAGGAGAGGTTTGTTTTGTTTCTAGCCCCCTTCTCCTTCATGCTTAGCCCTATATATTAGTTTTGAGATTGTAAGGTGCTCTCCCCATTAGCCTAGTTCGGCGATTTTAATACACTTTGTGCCATTTAGATGTAGATTTTTTTTCCTGGCGAGCAATAGCGAGGCTCTAATTCTAATTGAACCAGCCTTCGGCCGGAACATTATTCTACTGAAAACTTTACACATTTTCTCGAAGGGGTCTTGGGGGTATTGTCATAAGCTAGGGGGGAAACTAAAACATAATAATAATAATAATAATAATAATAATACATAAATCAATATAAAATCTATAAATATATAAGTAAATAAATCAATGAAGCACTAAACTAGAGAGCTGCCCTCAATTACTGTTCGGGGTATGGTTGTTGATCTGTCCGTAGTGGTTATAATTATTAGTTGTGATGAGTTGTTGTGGGGAGTTGGATAGCTGTGTGTGTGTGTGTGTGTGTGTGTGTGTGTTCTATTTCTGGTGGCGAGAATACCTTCTTATAAAAATATAAAAAAAAATGTTTATCTGCCTGTGTGAGTGTGTGTGTCTTTGTGTGAGTTTGTGTGTCTGTGTGTGCGTGTGTATGTTTGACTGTGGGTGTGTCTGTTTGCCTGTGTGTGCGTGTGTCTATCTGCCTTTGTGTGTGTCTACATGCATGTTTGCCTATGTGTACGTGTGTCTGGTTGCCTGTGTGTACGTGTGTCTGTATGTCTGCCTGTGTGTGTTTTGTTTCTGCCTGCGTGTGTGTGTGTGTGTCTGGTTGTCTGTGTACACGTGTGTCCCTCTGCCTGGGTGTGCGTGTGTGTAAGCTTAAGGGAATAGGGTTAATAATGGTATCAATTCCCCTACATATATGCTGCCACCATCACAGGTTTACCCTGGGATTAATTAGATAACTCAAATGAATGTTAGATAAACGGTAAGGTTAGGTAAATGAAACTTGAGAATAATTAAGAATAGTATAATAAAATATATCTTAAGACTTATTCAGAAGTACACTAATATATTGATTGTATAAGTATTCGTATCAGTACGATTAATTCAAGTATGTTATATAGTCTGGTTATCACACACGGAGCTAACCTCTGACCCTTCGATGAGCGAGCCGGGGTCTCTCTTGTTTCTGCCCTCGCTCTCTGGATACCCACCTTATATTATGTTGGGTTACGCCCCTCTTTATGACGTAAAACCACTCCTTATCATTCACGTGTACATCACGACCAATCCTAGTACCTGTCAATAATGACGTCATAAGGTGTGGCTTCCAAAGTGACCTGTTCTGGGTAACTTTCCATCAGAGCGGTCACGTGTAACCAACTCTATTGTGAGATCTCGGGAATGCTGACTAGAAGCTGACGTCTACTTAAACCTCAGATTCTAGGCGCCCAGTACCACTTGCCTCCATCATACAGTCGGTGTAAGAAATATTATGTTTACTAATATGAGTAGTTGTATTAAGGTTATAATAGTGTGATATACTTTAAATAATTATGTATTCTAGTGTTTAAGTAATTCATGGAGTAATAGTTGGATATATTGGAGTATCTAACATGTGTCTGTCTGTCTGCCTGTGTGTGTGTGTTTTTCTACCTGTGTGTGTCTATATGCCTGTGTGTGCGTGTGTCTGTCTGTGTGTATGTGTGTGTGTGTCTGTCTGTCTGTCTGTCTGTGTGCGCGTGTGTCTGTCTGTGTGTGTGTATCTGGTTGCCTTTGTGTACGTGTGTCTATCTTTCTGTGTGTGTTTGTAAATCTGTGTGTATGCATGTGTGTTTTGAAGTTTGATAGAAAACATTGTAAGCTTGTGCATAATATTATAACACATAGGGTATTTTCAGATAATTATATATTTAATGGCACGTCACTAAGTGGTGTTAGGACGGTCATGTATGAAAGAAGGTAAGAGTCCATGACTTGTATTGGACTATTAACCAGTTCCTATTACTACGTTTATATAATCAAGTAACTAGCTACCTACAGTATATAAGTGCATGGCAGCCGTCTTTATAAGTGCATGGCAGCCGTCTTCTTATATAATCAAGTAACTAGCTACTACAGTATATAAGTGCATGGCAGCCGTCTTCTTATAAATCAAGTAACTAGCTACCTACAGTATATAAGTGCATGGCAGCCGTCTTCTTATATAATCAAGTAACTAGCTACCTACAGTATATAAGTGCATGGCAGCCGTCTTCTTATATAATCAAGTAACTAGCTACCTACAGTATATAAGTGCATGGCAGCCGTCTTCTTATATAATCAAGTAACTAGCTACCTACAGTATATAAGTGCATGGCAGCCGTCTTCTTATATAATCAAGTAACTAGCTACCTACAGTATATAAGTACATGGCAGCCGTCTTCTTATATAATCAAGTAACTAGCTACCTACAGTATATAAGTGCATGGCAGCCGTCTTCTTATATAATCAAGTAACTAGCTACCTACAGTATATAAGTGCATGGCAGCCGTCTTCTTATATAATCAAGTAACTAGCTACCTACAGTATATAAGTGCATGGCAGCCGTCTTCTTATATAATCAAGTAACTAGCTACCTACAGTATATAAGTGCATGGCAGCCGTCTTCTTATATAATCAAGTAACTAGCTACCTACAGTATATAAGTGCATGGCAGCCGTCTTCTTATATAATCAAGTAACTAGCTACCTACAGTATATAAGTGCATGGCAGCCGTCTTCTTATATAATCAAGTAACTAGCTACCTACAGTATATAAGTGCATGGCAGCCGTCTTCTTATATAATCAAGTAACTAGCTACCTACAGTATATAAGTGCATGGCAGCTGCCGTCTTCTTATATAATCAAGTAACTAGCTACCTACAGTATATAAGTGCATGGCAGCCGTCTTCTTATATAATCAAGTAACTAGCTACCTACAGTATATAAGTGCATGGCAGCCGTCTTATATAATCAAGTAACTAGCTACCTACAGTATATAAGTGCATGGCAGCCGTCTTCTTCTATAATCAAGTAACTAGCTACCTACAGTATATAAGTGCATGGCAGCCGTCTTCTTATATAATCAAGTAACTAGCTACCTACAGTATATAAGTGCATGGCAGCCGTCTTCTTATATAATCAAGTAACTAGCTACCTACAGTATATAAGTGCATGGCAGCCGTCTTCTTCTATAATCAAGTAACTAGCTACCTACAGTATATAAGTGCATGGCAGCCGTCTTCTTATATAATCAAGTAACTAGCTACCTACAGTATAAGTGCATGGCAGCCGTCTTCTTATATAATCAAGTAACTAGCTACCTACAGTATATAAGTGCATGGCAGCCGTCTTCTTATATAATCAAGTAACTAGCTACCTACAGTATATAAGTGCATGGCTGCCGTCTTCTTATATAATCAAGTAACTAGCTACCTACAGTATATAAGTGCATGGCAGCCGTCTTCTTATATAATCAAGTAACTAGCTACCTACAGTATATAAGTGCATTTTTTTTTTTTTTTTTTTTCTACGGAGTTTGAAGCAATTTAAGTCATAGGAAGAAAAAAGACTGATTCTGTACCATGGCAGCCGTCTTCTTATATAATCAAGTAACTAGCTACCTACAGTATATAAGTGCATGGCAGCCGTCTTCTTATATAATCAAGTAACTAGCTACCTACAGTATATAAGTGCATGGCTGCCGTCTTCTTATATAATCAAGTAACTAGCTACCTACAGTATATAAGTGCATGGCTGCCGTCTTCTTATATAATCAAGTAACTAGCTACCTACAGTATATAAGTGCATGGCAGCCGTCTTCTTATATAATCAAGTAACTAGCTACCTACAGTATATAAGTGCATGGCTGCCGTCTTCTTATATAATCAAGTAACTAGCTACCTACAGTATATAAGTGCATGGCAGCCGTCTTCTTATATAATCAAGTAACTAGCTACCTACAGTATATAAGTGCATGGCAGCCGTCTTCTTATATAATCAAGTAACTAGCTACCTACAGTATATAAGTGCATGGCAGCCGTCTTCTTATATAATCAAGTAACTAGCTACCTACAGTATATAAGTGCATGGCAGCCGTCTTCTTATATAATCAAGTAACTAGCTACCTACAGTATATAAGTGCATGGCAGCCGTCTTCTTATATAATCAAGTAACTAGCTACCTACAGTATATAAGTGCATGGCAGCCGTCTTCTTATATAATCAAGTAACTAGCTACCTACAGTATATAAGTGCATGGCAGCCGTCTTCTTATATAATCAAGTAACTAGCTACCTACAGTATATAAGTGCATGGCAGCCGTCTTCTTATATAATCAAGTAACTAGCTACCTACAGTATATAAGTGCATGGCTGCCGTCTTGTTATTTGTTTACCTATGGTTCTATGTCTAAAACCTTTTATCTGTTGATTTATCTAGACAAATGGGAAGATAAATCACTATATATATAGGCTATTGTTTGGTTTATCTTCTTCGAATTTCATCGTATGTTCCATACTGTTCATATATGATGTTACTGGATGCATCTGGATGAATGGATGTGATTAGTATATGTATGCAAGAGGATAATTTGTAAAGCCATATAGGATTATCATTTAATAATGGATGTGATTAGTATATAATGTATGCAAGAGGATAATTTGTAAAGCCATATAGGATTATCATCTAATAAAGCAAATTTCATAACAAAATGCCTAATTGATTAATTAATGAAATCATTCAAATGAGGAAATGGCTGTTGATTAACCCTTAGAAGATTATGACGTTATTTGACAGTTTATTCTGGCTATCATTAGACGATGTAATGCAGATTAAAAAGGATCTGTGGGAATGATATGAGTAAAAACTGTCTCAATTAACCCTCTGACTTCCATATGCATTAAATGGAAAATAAACGCGTAATCATATCTTCAAAGGTAATACACTATAATAATGTAATTCTGCAAAATTAAATCGAGATCACAAGAATGTATATATATTCCTGGGTGAGGGCTGGTCCTGTCAGGTTTGGAATCCTCTATCCAACCTTAGCCGTTTCTGTCTGTCTCTTATCCTGTACTACTTTTCCCACTTCGGGGGCGGGTGCTAGGAATCCTCCTCCCCTTTGTAAAATTTACCTACTAGAAGAGACAGGAAAAGGGGCGAGGGAACGGGAAAGTGGCCCCGGACCCTAAGAATTGGAACCTTAAATATGTTTTCTGTTCGGGTTCTGTCTCGAATCGGCCACCCCGAGCAATGGGGTATGTGACTGAGTACCGGTATATGCATACATACTGTATATACATACATACGTTAGTGGCGGAGTTAGGGGCAATTGAAATATAATAAAATAACTTATCTTACATAAAACCATTTAATTAATGTATTGAATATTGGAATTCCCATAAATGGAGTAGCAATGCCATTATTTTCATTAAAATATGGCAAGAACTTCAATCTCTCTCTCTCTCTCTCTCTCTCTCTCTCTCTCTCTCTCTCTCTCTCTCTCTCTCTCTCTCTCTCTCTCTCTCTCTCCTAAATATATTGCTGGAGATTTACTCCGTTATCTTAAGATCTGTTGTATTGCATTTTAATCTGTAATGTTCACCTCTCCTTTACTTTGTTACCTCGTAGTTCCTCGACTAAAAAGAGAGAGAGAGAGAGCGAGAGCGATCTTGCATCACGATTGTCTTGCCTTATATATATATATAGAGATATAGATATACACGTATTCTAACAAGGAGATACGGCTTCCTCAGTTATAATCAAAACAATACTACCACTGATATGTAAAGTATAATTAAATGTTTTAACATGTAAATTATATGGATAATACATAAAAGGCATGCATATTGAAGATTGTGATAGTTGGTTGCAATACAGCGAAAGGGTTAAGCAAGATAGATTGTTAATGATCAAAGTTGAGGTGATATCTTATTTTGTACCATGTAGAATTTATATCCAAAGATCAAATTATAATATCCTGTGCCAGCATTACCGAGTGTCTGTTAACCCTTTATGTACTGGTGAAGGTCTTCTTAATTATATGATAGCTATATTTAAACGATTTTGTGCAGTATATTCAGAATATGTGGTAGTAAAATGAGTTAGGTGATATACTTCGAAGCCTCTTAACTGTTGGGGGCTCTTTTATAAGCTGAACAAGATCGTCTAATTGTAGCCAGAATATAATTAAAATAACGGCACCAGTATTGAAAGGGTTAAGAGTGTAAAGAGAGCCAGAGGTTAATAACACCGGTTAGTGGCACCAACATGGCGGAGGTTGGCTGATCTCTGTTACTATAGGGGGTTTATATTCTTTATTGTTTAAACCTAACGCACATTTTACTCCATTAACAGCCAATTTATCGATAATTAATGGACACAGACTTAGCCAGAATATATGAGAGCCAGTGTCCCGGTAGCGAAGGGGTTAAAGAATGGACTATAGCTTCACCTGACCCGAGTATTGATGCGACAGCTTTTATGGGGGGATGGTTCACTTTTTGGCCGATTTTTGCATGTCTTCATTATGTTTCTAGTTTCCTCCCTAGACCTCCATCAAATTAAAACACAAATCCTTAGGTCCCCCTTTCAAGATAAATTTGTACATTTTTCGGCCGAAAAACTTCCCGGCCGAAGGCCGGTTCCTCTTAAAAATTACAGGCTCGCTATCGCTCGCCAGGAAGAAATCGACACCTAAATGGCACGAAAGGTCTTAAAATTGACAAATAAATTGGGCGAAAGGTGTTAAAATCGCCAAACTAATGGACCGAACGTCTTAAAATCTCAAAACTAATGGGGCTAAACACGAGGGAGAAAGTGGTCCAGAAAAACGGCATATCTCTCCTAAAAGAATGGACTATTGCTTCACCTGAACCGAGTATTGGTGCGACAGCTTTTAATATCGTCCACTATCATGCTCGGAGTAACATCTAGGCTCTTCCAAAGCCTGTTCTGCATCTTGACACTAGGTGGTCCGACGGTTGGGGGGATTGTAATATGTTTTATGTCCTTAATTAGTGAGTTGATGTAAAACAAAAATTGTATCTATTCATTATTTTGTCCTCTTTTGAAGCATTACCTTTTTGTTTGTCCCTTAGATATAAAACAAAAATTATGTCTTCAGACCCAATTCAAGCAATAACAATACCCCTCAAACCCCTTTAATGGTGGGTTCACCTAATTCACAGGCCATAATCGATCGCCCAGAAGAAAATAGACGCCTGAATGTGGCGAAACTGTGTATAGCAAAACTGACAGAACAAAACAAAAACATAGACAATTCATATTCAAACTTCAAAATATTGCATAGATGGAATGGCAACAGAAATTCAACATATAAAAAGCGTCACGTATGGCTGGAATACAGTTAAAAGCGTCACGTATGGCTGGAATACAGTTAAAAGCGTCACGTATGGCTGAAATACAGTTAAAAGCGTCACGTATGGCTGAAATACAGTTAAAAGCGTCACGTATGGCTGAAATACAGTTAAAAGTGTCACGTATGGCTGGAATACAGTTAAAAGCGTCACGTATGGCTGGAATACAGTTAAAAGCGTCACGTATGGCTGGAATACAGTTAAAAGCGTCACGTATGGCTGGAATACAGTTAAAAGCGTCACGTATGGCTGGAATACAGTTAAAAGCGTCACGTATGGCTGAAATACAGTTAAAAGCGTCACGTATGGCTGAAATACAGTTAAAAGCGTCACGTATGGCTGAAATACAGTTAAAAGCGTCACGTATGGCTGGAATACAGTTAAAAGCGTCACGTATGGCTGGAATACAGTTAAAAGCGTCACGTATGGCTGGAATACAGTTAAAAGCGTCACGTATGGCTGGAATACAGTTAAAAGCGTCACGTATGGCTGGAATACAGTTAAAAGCGTCACGTATGGCTGGAATACAGTTAAAAGCGTCACGTATGGCTGGAATACAGTTAAAAGTGATAACATGCAGAAAACAGAGTTATGGAATGTTTGGGAACAATATTTTTAAAAGTGTGTATAAGAGAAATACACCCAGAGAAATGTGATATATTTTATAACGAGCAACTGTATTTAATCAAAGACGAAACGAACGTGCAGTATTTTATAATTGTGTTTTATAATACAATTGAACACAATCTGTATTGTGCTTGCAAAATGTATTTTATCTTATAATTGATGCAGTGAAACTTCATACATGTGTCATGCAATTTTCCCATCCAATCACATTTATAACTCTTTAAATAACAGCATATTTTATTTATACACTAACCAAAAATTAAACTATCAATCAAAGGGGTAAGCTCCATTATAAATAACCTTTTCACATCCCACAGACACTCTCCATATTTAATAAAGTCGTCTAATAATAACCTTTTCACATCCCACAGACACTCTCCATATTTAATAAAGTCGTCTAATAATAACCTTTTCACATCCCACAGACACTCTCCATATTTAATAAAGTCGTCTAATAATAACCTTTTCACATCCCACAGACACTCTCCATATTTAATAAAGTCGTCTAATAATAACCTTTTCACATCCCACAGACACTCTCCATATTTAATAAAGTCGTCTAATAATAACCTTTTCACATCCCACAGACACTCTCCATATTTAATAAAGTCGTCTAATAATTAGAAAAACAGAATTAAGGAATGTTTCATACTTAATTACAAATGTAAATGACAACCTTCCTTTACACAAACCTAAGAAACAGACAATGAAGACTGTTTGATGTTGTTGTTGTACAGTGCAAGATACGTTAAGGGGAGGGGGTTTTTCTGGACATCCTTCTCCCTCATGTTTAGCCCCATTACTTACGAGATTTTAAGACGTTCAACCCTTTAGTTTAGGGATCTTTAGACCTTTTGCCCCATTCCTTTGTAAACTAAAAGACCTTTCATGCCATTTAGATGTCGATTTTTTTATGGCGGGCGATAGCAAGCCTGCTATTTAGGAGGAATCAGGAGACTATAGAAAATCATGAATAAATTAATATGAACAAATAATTACAAACTTCCCCTTACTGAAGAAAGGAATAGCACTGACGGACAAGCGAAATGCAATTACAGTAGGAAGAAAATGGTTATTGTGAATGGTTCGTAATGCGGAATCGCAGTAGCAGTGACGTTTTGTTTTTTTGTTTTTTAAATAAATTTAGACGATTTTGTAAAGCTTAGGAAGGATATTTGGTAGCTAAAATAATACATTAAGATAGACTGTAGCCTTTTAATAATACATTAAGATAGACTGTAGCCTTTTAATAATACATTAAGATAGACTGTAGCCTTTTAATAATACATTAAGATAGACTGTAGCCTTTTAATAATACATTAAGATAGACTGTAGCCTTTTAATAATACATTAAGATAGACTGTAGCCTTTTAATAATACATTAAGATAGACTGTAGCCTTTTAATAATACATTAAGATAGACTGTAGCCTTTTAATAATACATTAAGATAGACTGTAGCCTTTTAATAATACATTAAGATAGACTGTAGCCTTTTAATAATATATTAAGTTTGACTGTAGCCTTTTAATAATACATTAAGATAGACTGTAGCCTTTTAATAATACATTAAGATAGACTGTAGCCTTTTAATAATACATTAAGATAAACCTGTAGCCTTTTAATAATACATTAAGATAGACTGTAGCCTTTTAATAATACATTAAGATAGTAGACTGTAGCCTTTTAATAATACATTAAGATAGACTGTAGCCTTTTAATAATACATTAAGATAGACTGTAGCCTTTTAATAATACATTAAGATAGACTGTAGCCTTTTAATAATACATTAAGATAGACTGTAGCCTTTTAATAATACATAAAGATAGACTGTAGCCTTTTAATAATACATTAAGATAGACTGTAGCCTTTTAATAATACATTAAGATAGACTGTAGCCTTTTAATAATACATTAAGATAGACTGTAGCCTTTTAATAATACATTAAGATAGACTGTAGCCTTTTAATAATACATTAAGATAGACTGTAGCCTTTTAATAATACATTAAGATAGACTGTAGCCTTTTAATTGCTACACGTCCGTCCCATGAATAAGGTTAGGACTGAGTTGAGAGGAGCGAGCCACCTACTCCCGAACAAGGGTAGACTTACACTGAACTGGCGTGCATTTCTTAAAAGAAAACTGGTGGAAATATGGAGTGGAATATTTCAAGACTTATAATGTGTGGCATGGCTGAATGCCATCTATATCATCAGTATGTACCGGACCGCAAACTGTCAACTTCTGCAACATTCGTGGTCTTTCTTCCAAATTTCACTCTGAGGAACACCACCTCTCCTTAAACAAACCTGATCTTCTTCTTCTCAGAGAGCCTCAGGTGTCTGAAGCAAGGTTCAGCAACCCCTTATCTGATTTCTCTTTGTCTATCCTACTTTCAAAACCAGAGGTGGATATTGTGTAAATGTGCATAACAAACTCACTTAAGCTTGCGTTCCCGACTTTGACACTTCTGAATTCTCAACTCTCTGGCTAAAACTTTCCTAATTCTATCGAACTAAATATGTTTGTGCTGTCTATCTAACCCCTAACTCTAATGACTTTCTTAAATTCTTTGCCTATCTCACCTCTAAAGTGGAACATAGTCTATCCTATTCTCCTTTCTCTGAAATCTCCATTTTGGCAATTTCAACATTCCCCACCGCCAATGACTCTCCTTTCATTTCACTGATCAACCTGGGGAATAAGCCTACATTGTTTCTATGATAAATGACATAGAGCAGTTAGTTCACCACCCTACTCGTATCCCTGACCATCTTGGAGATTGGTCCATCATCCTTGACTTATTTCTAACCTCTAATCCTTCTGCTTTCACTGTAAACCTTTTATTTCTCTTGTGCTCCTCCAATCATAACCTTATATCTGTTACCTGTCCTATCTCTCCAATGCAGCCATCTGATCCTCCCATGCTTGTGACACTTTGGCACTGCCCACTTGGAGGCTCTTCACCAGTACTTCTTTGATTTCCCATGGAATAAATTTTGCTTCCGCTTCAGAGAGTGCCAAGCGTATTACTGAGGCAATCCTCTCGGGCATAGAAGCATAAATTCCATTTTCTTTCTCTTAAACAAACTCTCAAATATCTTGATTTAGTCACGTTAGTTCTACTGCTGTCCGCAATAAGAAGAAAGCAATCAAACAGCACCATCACCTTCAAACTCAAGAATCTCATACTTTCTATGTTTCTGCTTAGAATCATGCCAAATCTGTTCTTCGACTTGCAATTTTTGTTTTATCAAAAACAAATGCTCTGAACTTTCCAACTCTAGCTTTTCCCAAGTTAGCCAAAAATCTTTCTAAGCAGTTTTACTTCCTCGTCTTTCCCGACTCTTTTCCACTCCGATTGGCAACTTCTTTCTCTGACAAAGGTGAACTTTTTGTTCAAACTTTCGCAAGAAAGTCCACCTTGGATGATTCCGTTGTTATTCCTCCCCTTCTACGAACTTATTACTCTTACTTATGCTTAATATCCTAATCTCTTCTAAGGATGTGCTTTCTGCCATCTGTGGGCTAAATACTAAGAAGGCGTACGGACCGGACGGTGTTCCTCCTATTGTACTCAAAAACTGTTCTTCCATGCTGACTCCCTGCCTAGGCCAACTCTTCCGTCTCTATTTCCTCTAACATCTTCCATTCTTGCTGGAAGTTTGCTCTTATTCAACCTGTTCCAGAGAAGGGTGACACTCTCAACCATCAAATTATCGTCTACTTTCTCTAATTTCTTGCATCCCTTCAGTTACCAAATATAAAATACATTCTAAATTTCTTAAGCATTTGTCTTCCGATAATCTACTATTAGATCCCCAGTAGGGCTTCCTTAGGTGCCGCTCTACTGGTGATTTCCTTTCTTAACTTAGTAAATCTTGTCATCCTCCTTTCAGGACTTCGGTGAGACCTATTCTATTGCACTAGACATATTGAAAGCCTTGGATAGAGTCTGGCTGTAATCTCTAACTTCTAAGCTACCCTCTTTCAGTTTCTATCCCTCTATCTGTGCCTATATCTTTAATTTCCTTTCTGGCCATTCCATAGCTGCAGTTGTGGACGGCCATCACTCACTTCCTGAACCTACCAACTCCGGTGTTCCTCAGGGTTTTGTCTCGTCTACAGTTGTCTTTCTAATATTCATCAATAATCTTAACTGTACCACTAGTTCTATCCACTCATATGCTGATGACTCTACCTTACACTTTTCAACAAGTTTTCCACAATGACCCACACGCAAGTACTTCAAAACTCATGTAATGAAACCATAGCACGCTTATCTTCTGATCTTTCAACTTTTTCCGATTGGGGCAGAGAGAATCTTGTTACTTTCAATGCTTTCAAAACCTAATTTCTCCATCTATCTACCCGTCACAATCTTCCACATGACCATTCCTTACTCTTCAACAATACCCATAAACTTCTAAATAATCCAAATGATAACAAAATATTTTGGTCTACTCTTAACTCATTCAAATCCAACTTCACAACTGCTTCATCCATTCCACCATTAAAATCTCCGACTGGCAATCTTGTAAGTGACCCACGAGGTAAAGCTAACCTTCTTGCGGATATTTTCTCCACCAACTCAACCTTAGATAAAAAATATACCAAGATGTCCCTGTACTTAATTTTAATTCGCCTGAAATTCCCTCACTTAAGATCCACACCAGACATGTCAAAACTATTTTGCAGAATCTCTCAGTAGATAAGGTTCCTGGTCCAGATGAAATTCCTCCAATAATACTTAAGAATTGCTCCTTGGTGCTCGCTCCTGTATTGGCAAAAAATTTCCGTCTATGTACTCATACCTCATGCTTCCCAGTACCCTGGAAAGAAGCAAACATCCATCCAGTTCCTAAACAAGGTGCCTCTTCAGATCCATCAAACTACAGACCAATAGCTAGAACTTCCACTCTTGGTAAAGTCTTTGAAATTATATTAAATAATCACATAATTAAGCATCTTGAGAATAATAAATTAATCAGTGATAGGCAATATGGTTTTAGACGATGTCGATCAACTGCAGACATTCTTTGCCTTCTTACGCATCAAATCAACCAAGCTACAGACCAACATGGTGAAACACATACAATAGCACTGGATATATCAAAGGCATTTGATAGAGTCTGGCATCAATCCTTATTGTCGAAGATGTCACACTACGGCCTTGCATCATTAGTTCCACTAATTTCTTCTCATCTTCATAACAGAAAAATACGTGTAATGGTAGATGGCCTTTATTCTCAATTTCACTCAATAAATGCTGGTATTCCCCAGGGATCAGTTTTGGCCCCAACTCTGTTCCTCATTAATATCAATGATCTCACATCTACCACTCATAATCCAATACATTCCTACGCAGATGACTCAACACTCCACAGTTCCTTCACATTTACCAATTCTTTCACCCAACCCGATCTTATAAATTCAAAAATAAACACTGCAATTTCTCTGAACCAGGACCTTTATAGAATTAATGGATGGGGACAAAAGAATCTAGTTTCCTTTAATGCACAGAAAACCAAGTACATTCAATTTTCTAACCGACAGAATCTCACTGACTCCCATATATTTTTTAATGATGTAAATATTCCCACTTCCCCTAGTATTGACATTCTCGGTGTAACATTAACTACTAACTTGAGCTGGACACATTATGTTAGAAGCATTGCTAAGAATGCCTCTAAACAACTGGGACTCCTGTACAGAGTTCGAGAATTCTTCACTGACGAGCAGTTGGCCGTAATATATAAAAGTCATGTGCGTTCTCAGATGGATTACTGTTCACCTCTGTGGAGTGGAAGTGGAGTGGTTGCATTGAGGCAGTTGGACAATATTCAAAATAAAGCTATTATATTAATCAATAACCCTGCAATCACACAGGACCTTCCTACATTATCCATACGAAGAAACGTTGCATCCCTTGCATTATTCTACAGATATTTTCACAGCAATTGTTCGGAGGAACTTGCTTCAATTGTGCCGCCTCTCCACATCTTTCCCCGTAGAACTAGGGCAGCTGAGAGCGCCCATGAATTTACACTTTCTCCTCCACAATGCAGAACTTCTGCTTATCAAAATTCATTTATCCCTAGAACTACTACTCTTTGGAATTCACTTCCCTCGAATTGCTTTCCACAAACTTACAATCTACTAATGTTTAAATCCAGTTGTTACAAACATTTTATGAATGGAGGATGCCTTTAGGCACATGACCTTTTTGTTGTATCTGTGTTTTTCCTTCCTCCGTTCATTGTCTCTTAAAAAAAAAAAAAAAAAAAAAAAAAAAAAACTTCATCTTCTCTCCAACATCCTTGGTGTTTCTTTTTGTTCTGACCTTTCTTGGAAAGATCATATTACCACACTTGATTTAACTGCTTCTCATAAGTTAGGTGTGCTCAACCGTCTGTGTGGGTTCATCATCCTTGCACAGGTTCTTGATCTGTACAAGGGCACAGTACGCCCATGTATCGAGTATTGTTCGCATGTGTGGGGAGGTTCCACCCATACCGCACTTCTCGAAAGGGTAAACTCAAAAGTATTTTGTCTTCAGAGCTTTCTCAGTGTATATCTCCTCCCTTATGGATTGTAGGGGGCACCCGCCTTTCAACACATTCCTACACCTATTGTGTCTAATTCTTTAACCTATGAGTGAACCGATTTTCCTAGTCTTTCTTTTACTCAACAAGTAAGCTCTGGAAGTCTCTCCCTCAAGCTATCTTTCCCTCATTTTATGATTTAAACTGTGTCAAGGTCCGTGTGTCCAGACATTTTGACTGTAACGGTACCGTGAATTTGGCTCTCTTTCACTTTTTCAACCTTGAGGGGGGGGGGGGGGCAAGGAGTGGATGCACTTGATGCAGGAAGCTTTGCCTTTTGTCACCTTCATACACATAGAAAAAAATATATATATCAATCGGATTTTAGGAGGTCTCAATTGTGAATGATATATCAATGCGGTTTTGAAAGGTTTTTATTTTTGTGTGATATAGCAAGACATAAAAGAAGGTAAAAGGGTTGAGTAGGATATTTTAAAGGAAAGCTGAGGGTAGCAGAAGGGAGGGAGAGAGATGAGATTTAAGAGTGCAGTCGATTGGGGAGGACAGAGATAAAGAGATGAGATGTGGAAGGAGCTTATTGTGCAGGAGAGAGAGAGAGAGAGAGAGAGAGAGAGAGAGAGCATTTCTACCTCACTTTGATCCACTTATTTAGTCATTCTTCCACTATACAATCTACATGACCGAACCACCTCAAGGTGTTACTCTTTACACTCTCCAGTACATCTACACCAACACTACATCACTCTCATACCTCCTCATTTTTATATCTATCTCGTCATGTTAATCTACTATATATATTTTTGTTCTATGTGATTGAGGGAGGCAAAAGGCATTACTGCCTATAGCGAGTGCCTCCCCCATAGTTGAAAGAGTGACAGGGCCAAAATCAAGGGACGTTCGAGCCAAAATGCCTGGACACACGGAGTTTGAAGCAATTTAAGTCATAGGAAGAGGGAAAGACTGATTCTGGGAGAGAGTTCCAGAGCTCAGCTGTTGAGTAGAAGAAAGTTTGAGAGTAACGTTTCACTCTTGGGTTGGAGAGTTGCACAGAGTAGGGGTGGGATTGAGTTGCAAGACGGGTACCACGTGCCCTACGTAAAGGAGGTGGTATGCACTGGGATAGCTCTGAGGAACACTGATTATTATAGTAGCGATAGAATAGCGAGATAGATGCAACATTGCGGCGGAGAGAGAGAGATTGCAGAGAGTTGGTGAGTGGACGGGAGTTAATGATACGAAAGGCCTTCCTTTCAACTTTGTCTAGGAGAGCGGTGTGAGAGGAACCTCCCCACACATGTGAACAATACTCAATACAAGGGCGCACTATGCCCCTGTACAGAGCAAGAAGCTGTGCTGGGGAAAAGAACCCCCTAAGGCGGTTGAGCACACCCAGCTTCTGGGAGGCTGCCTTAGCAAGACTGGTAATATGGTCCTTCCAAATGAGAGCAGAAGAAAAAGAGACACCAAGAATATTGAGAGAAGATGAAGGGTTGATTTTTGTATTGTTGAAGAATAAGGGATAGTCCGCTGGGAGATCCTGACGGGTAGATAGATGGAGAAATTGGGTTTTGGAAGCATTAAAGTTAACAAGGTTTTCTCTGCCCCAATTGGAAATAGTATTTAGATCAGAATTTAAGAGTTCTATGGCTTCATTACGTTTGTCGTTGAGGAATTGCTGGCTGGGGCGTTCTGAAAAACTAATGGAGTAGTGTAAGGTTGAGTCGTCTGCGTATGAATGGATGGGAATTAAGGTACAGTTAAGGAGATCATTTATAAAAATTAGAAAGAGAATAGGAGATAGGACAGAGCCCTGAGGAACACCGGAGTTAATAGGGTGAGGAAGTGAACAATGGCCGTCCACAACCGCGGCTATGGAACGGCCGGAAAGGAAATTAGAGACAAAGGCACAGATGGAGGGATAGAAACCGAAGGAGGGTAGTTTAGAAATTAAAGATTTATGCCAGACTCTATCGAAGGCTTTCGATATGTCTATTGCAATAGAAAAAGTCTCACCGAAGTCCCGAAAGGAGGATGACCAAGAGTTAGTAAGATATGAAAGAAGATCACCAGTAGAGCGACCCTTAAGGAAGCCATACTGGCGATCTGAGAGCAGATTATGAGAAGAGAAATGCTTAAGAAATTTGGAAGCAAGAAGAGTTTCAAAAACTTTAGAAAGACAAGAGATGAGAGCAATTGGACGATAGTTGGAGGGTTGAGAGCGGTCACCCTTCTTTGGGACAGGTTGAATGTGAGCAAACTTCCAGCATGAAGGGAAGACGTTAGAGGATAGACAGAGACGAAAGAGTTTGCCTAGACAGGGAGTCAGCACGGAAGCACAGTTTTTGAGAACAACAGGAGGGCACTTGCTGTCTGTTTCTTCACAAACTACTCCCTCAGTTTCTCATTTTTCAAGATGGAGAGCCCATACTTGGCATGCATACTAAGGGGGTGCCCGAATAAGTTTTTTTAGGGTGTCCTAGGAGGAAAGGTCATAACTATGGGAAATGATAAAACTAGGTATTCTAAGCATAAAATGTTCTATAACAACAAGTCCAAATCTCAACCGTTAAAAAGATATTGAAGGTTTTATGTAGTGACCTCCCCCGTATCACTGTAATGGACTCTTCCATGTCAAATAGTTTCCAACTGGTCCAAAGTGAGATAATATGTCTTTAACAATTTTGTAAATTACAGAATTATAATATCTTTATAAGAAAATTGTAAAATAATTGCAGTTAGATAGAGGTGTGGTAAACACTAGGACAGCTAAGCCACCCTTATGAGGAAATACTGAAGTAAATGCCATTTTCAACATTCAATATCTCAATGCGGGTTGAGGTTTGGAACATGTCTTGTAGAACATTTTAGACTTACAATATTTTGCGTTATCATTTCCCAAAATTATGACCTTTCCTCGTGGGACACCCTGTATATACGCCAGAATGCCAGGTTGCAAAGATATCAGAATGCAGGATTGCAACAATTGCCACCCGATCCTCCCAACCGACGGCACTTGCGGCACTTCGGCGCTGCCGACTGGAGGCTTTTCGGTAGTATTTCCTTGATTTCCCATTGAATGACTTTTGCTTCCGTGGACGGGGACCTTCGGAGAGTACTGAACGCATTACCGAGGTAATCCTCTCGGGCATGGAGGCATACATTCCATTTTCTTTCTCTCAGTCTAATGCACAAACATCTTGGTTTACTAACTTGTTCTACTGCTGTCTGCAACAAGGAGGAATCATTCAAAATGGTACCGATGCCTTAAAACTCGAGAATCTCATTCTTCCTATGTTTCTGCCCGGAATCAAGCCAAATCTGTTTTTCGACTTGCCAAGCACTCTTTCATCTATAATAAATATACTGAACTATCCAACTCTAGCTCTTCCCAAGCCTTCTGGCATCTAGCCAAAAACTTCTCCAACAATTTTTCTTCCTCATCTATCCCTGCCATTTACTACTCTGATGGCACAACCATCACTTCTTCCTCTGACAAAGCTGAACTCTTCGCTCACACTTTTGCTGGAAAGTCCACCTTGGTGATTCTGGTGCTATTCCTCCCTCTCCACCCCCCTCTCTCCTACCTATGCCTAATATCCTAATCTCTTCTGAAGATGTACTTTCTACCCTCTCTGGCCTTAATACTAAGAAGGCATACGGTCCGGACGATGTTCCACCTGTTGTACTAAAAAACTGTGCTTCCGTGCTGACTCTTTCGTCTCTGTCTCTCCTCTAATGTCTTCCCTTCTTGTTGAAAGTTTTCCCTCATTCAACCTGTCCCAAAGAAGGGTGATCGCTCTCAACCCTCCAACTATCGTCCAATTGCTCTCATCTCTTGTATATCTATAGTTTTTGAAACTATTCTTGCTTCCAAATTTCTTAAGCATTTCTCTTCTCATAACCTACTCTCAGATCGCCAGTATGGCTTCCTTAAGGGTCGCTCTACTGGTGATCTTTTTTTCATATCTTACTAACTCTTGGCCATCCTCCTTTCGGAACTTCGGTGAGACCTTTTCTATTGCACTAGACATATCGAAGGCCTTCAATAGAGTCTGGCACAAATCTTTAATTTCTAAACTACCCTCCTTTTGTTTCTATCGCTCCATATGTGCCTTTGTCTTTAATTTCCTTTCCACCCATTCCATAGCTGCGGTTGTGGACGGCCATCGCTCACTTCCTCATCCTATCAACTCCGGTGTTCCTCAGGGCTCTATCCTATCTCCCATTCTCTTTCTAATTTTTATAAATAATCTTCTCAACTGTACCTCTAGTCCCATCCATTCATGCGCAGACGACTCTACCTTACACTACTCAATTTGTTTTCCTGAACACCCCAGCCAGCAATCCCTCAAAAACAAACTTAATGAAGCCATACAACACTTATCTTCTGATCTAACTACTATTTCCAATTTGGGCAGAGAACACCTTGTTGCCTTTAATGCTTCCAAAACCCAATTTCTCTGTTTCGTCCGGAACTCCCAGAGGACTATCCCTTATACTTCAGTAATACTTAAAATCAATCCTTCATCTTCTCTCAATATTCTTGGTGTTTCTCTTGCTTCTGGTCTCACTTGGAAGGACCATATTACCAGTCTTGCTAAGGCAGCCTCCCAAAAGCTGGGTGTACTCAACTGCCTAGAGGGGTTCTTTACCCCTGCACCGCTTTTTACTCTGTACAGGGGCACAGTGCATCCTTGTATTGAGTATTGTTCACATGTGTGGGGAGTATCCTCTCACACCGCACTCCTAGACAAAGTAGAAAGGAAAGCCTTTCGTATCATTAACTCCCGTCCACTCACCAACTCTCTGTAATCTCTCTCTCTCTTCGCCGCAATGTTGCATCTCTCTCGCTATTCTATCGCTACTAGCCTACAATAATCAGTGTTCCTCAGAGCTCTCCCAGTGTATACCACCTCTTCGACGTAGGGTACTTGGTACCCGTCTTGCAACACAATCCCACTCCTACTCTGTGCAACTCTCCAACCCAAGAGTGAAACTATCTGTCTTTCTTCTATTGAACAGCTGAGCTCTGAAACTCACTCCCAGAATCAGCCTTTCCCTCTTCCTATGACTTCAACTGCTTCATACTCAGTGTGTCCAGGCATTTTGGCTCGAACGTCCCTTGATTTTGGCCCTGTCACTCCTTCAACTCTGGGGGAGGCACTTGCTACAGGCAGTTCTGCCTTTTGCCTCCCTCACTCACATATAAAAAAAAAGTTATATAAGATTCACTGCACCCCTAAAATGTTATTAACTCCAAACCTAAACAATTATGTGATATATATATATACCGGGTATATATATATATATATATATATATATATATATATATACAGATATACAGGTACGTGATTGCATGTGTGTGGGTGTATGTATGTGATGAGTGAGTTTACGTGCATGTGTTTAATGTATAAACTATTCGTATAAGGGTAATACTATATGGTTCACCAGGCGTCACGTTACTCGCCCTAGCAGCACCTAACTTAATTACTAACATTTAATTAATAGGTCGAATTACAAATTCAATTTATTCCCGTTTCCGTTTGAGTAACTTGAGCTTAAGGGGGGATGGCTCGGTTTCCTGGACCACTTTCTCCCTCATGTTTAGCCCCATTAGTTTTCAGATGTCAAGATATTTGCCCCATTAGTTAGTAGTTTTTAAGACCTTTCGGCCTATTTCTTCGTCAATATTTAGACCTTTCGTGCAATTTAGGTGTTGATTTTTTTCCCTGGCGAACGATAGTGAGCCTGTAATGTTGGAAGAACCGGCCTTCGGCCGGGACATTGTTCTACCGAAAAATTTACAAATTAATCTAGAAGGGGGATCTAATGGATGCTTTTTTGTTTTATTTGATGGAGGTCTAGGGAGGAAACTAGAAAAACAATGAATACATGCAAAAATCGCCCAAAAAGTGAACCATCCTCTCTGAATGAGGCCCTTGACTTTTTATTGTCGATATTGGGAAACCCGGGCTGATGTGAAACCTGAACCTGGACTGTGTGTAGTTGCATGTACAGTTGTCCACATAAGCTCTGTTCCTCTCCGTGAGCATATACATGGAAATAATATAATGCACATGATTGAGTTACGAGTGTAGTTTTTTATGCAGTAGTTAACTCATCTGACTAATCAACTGATCATCAAAAGAACCCGTAATCGCAATTCATTCATACTAATTTTACTTTCATACATAAGATTTCAACAAGGAACATAACTCATGTGGACAACTGTACATCTGGCAACACCGCACATGTTACATAACAAACGTGTGTATGTAATTTTACCTATTATAAGTATATCAATGTCAATCATAATATACAGACATAGAATATACATATGGGCTTGCCTTTGTTATGCCCGTAGAAAGCTAATAGGCACAATTATAATATATGGTATGCACAAGGAAGGCGAAAGCTAATAGGCACAATTATAATATATGGTATGCACAAGGAAGGCGAAAGAACATAATTAATACGAGATCTGTGGCATTCTTTAGCGATGCCAGTTGTACGATTCATCGTAGTTATGTACAGTCGGATACCGTAGTTGCTAGCTAGCCCACTCATAAGAATTCGTGGACCCCTATGTGTTTCTTTATGCTATTATAACTACCAGGATTGATTTTTGGATAGCACTTGTTTTTCAATAAATATTATATATAGTTTTGTAGTTGATGTATAGCAAATTATATTCATAAATTCAATTCCAAATATATACTTCCATAAATAGAAATAGGTGAATTCCACGAATATTTATGAGTGGGCTAGAGACTATGGCATCCGAGTGTACATAATTCCCACGAGTTGATTGCCGAACCTTTGAAGTCGGTTACAATAGGTACGCTTACTTTATGTTAGGTTAATTTAGGCTTGAGTAGCATAGGTTTAATAAGGTTAGACCATAGGCTCACTGAAGGGGGTATACGGTGCTTATTTGGTGGTCTAAATATTTACTTATTTATTTATTTGTCAGTTCCCTCTCTAGACCTCCATCAAGCTTATAAAACACATCCTCTAGACCCCTTACAAGATTAATGTGTACATTTTTCGGTAGAAAATTGTACCGGCCGAAGGCCGGTTCCTTCTAAAATTACAGGCTCGTTATCGCTCGCCAGGAATAAAAAGACACCTAAATGGCACGAAAGGTCTTAATATTAACAAAGAAATGGGGCGAAAGGTCTCAAAATCGCCAAACCAATGGAGTAAAAAAATCATAACTAAACGCCTTAAAATCTCTAAACTAATATGCTAAACATGTGGGAGAAGGGGGTCTAGAAAAAGCGACTACCTCCCCCTTAAGATAAATGTACATCAGATACATTAGCTTAGGATTGGATAGCTTAGGTTAGGTCAGGATAGGCTAGGTTTGGTTAGGTTTGGATAGGTTTGGTTTGGTTAGGTTAGCCTAGGATAAGTGAGGTTAGGCTAGATTTGATCAGATTAGATTAAATTTGATTAAGTTAGGATAATTAGGTTAAGTTTCGGTTAGTTTAGGTACCAGTAGGGTTTAGTTCGGTTAGCTTAGGTTAAATTAAACGGCAAAGCATTGTTTTATATGTCTTTCTAAACTTAGCGACCATATCTTCTACCTCTGTGATAAACTGTGGAGCAAGTGTATTAATTAACCTATATTGTTGTATCTCCTTGTTAATCTCTCTCTCTCTCTCTCTCTCTCTCTCTCTCTCTCTCTCTCTCTCTCTCTCTCTCTCTCTCTCTCTCTCTCTCCGTCAAGTGAAAAACACTATTTGAGACAGACATTACCCTTTTGACTCCTAGATGACCTTCCAAACCGGAGCGCTATTAGTTATGAGATTATAAGAAGTTTGCCTGAGTAGTTTGGCGATTATAAGACCTTTCGCCCCATTTCGTTGTCAATATTGAGACCTTTCATGCTATTTAGGTGTCGACTTTTTCCTGGCGAGCGATAGCGAGCCTGTAATTTCCGGGACATTCTTCCGAAAAATGTACAAAATTATCTCGAAGTGGAGTCTTGGGAGTAGTATTTTTAAGCTTGACGGAGGTTTTGGGAAGAAACTAAAGAAAATAATAGATAATTAAATATATAAACAAATTAATACAAATCTCCCCTTAAGCCCAACAGTGTGTTTTCAGGTTAACTCTATCTATCAAGGGGATGGCCTTTTTGGATCCTTCTTGATCCACTATCATATTTTGGAGATTTTAAAGCGTCTTACCTCATTTACCCTCTGACGATTATGAAGCATTTTTCTGGCTATCATTAGACGATCTTATACAGCTTAGGAAGGATCTGTGGGTATTATAAAGGTAAAGATGATCTCAATTAACCCTCTGACTTCCATATGCCCTTCCCAATCTAAATATAATCGTTCAATAATAGCCGGAAACCAGAAATAATATTCGTAATCGGATCTTGAAAGGGTTAGGATTATATTAATTAACGTACAATCGACCTAATAAGTGATGTCTCGGCACCAATTATGTTTTGATCAATAATTGGTATCACCAATGTCTAAGCTTTATTTCTTCATATCGAGTGAAATATACAAACTTGTTCCTACACTTAACCTCCCCCCCCCTCCTATTCAACATCTGACAGACATTAATACAGCACAGAACAAGCCAAACGTAATGACAGCTGGGCCATGACTTATTAGCGCGACCTTTTCCTCGATTTTCCATAGGATACATTTTGCCATTTTAAAGTATGCCTACCTCTTAATTCCCGCTGAGAGGTAATTTAAAATGGAAATTCTTAGTCCTTGGTACCATCAGAGAGCTGAAATAAATGTAATTGTGAACTAGATTAAAATATTCATATTGTTTTGGGAATGATATTTCGATACGAGAATGTTTGTATATATAAGTATGTATACCACTTAATAGCATTATATTGTAGTCGAAGGCAAAAATTTGTTCCCACTAATGGTACCGATTCGTGAAATGTGGGGATCCATCACACCTTTAATTGTCTATGGATGTGGAAACCCAACCTATGATTATTTACGTTAATACTTTGGGGAAAGGGAGGATTTAAACACTATATAGCACCACCACACTCTATTGTCCTCTCAAAAGAAAACAAAAATAATAATAAATAAATAAATATATAAATAATAAAAAAAGAGAACCTATAGAAAAGTACTCTCGCCCACCAAAAATAAAAAGCACACACACACACACACACACACACACACACACACACACACACACACACACACACACACACACACACACACACATAACAAAATGCTACACATATATATTTTCTATCTGGTGTATTGATGTCAGATTTTCCGTTTTCTGATTTTAGAGATTTTATGTATTTTTTTCAGCAGGCTATTAAAGGGGAGATGGGTCGTTTTTCTGGTCCCCCTTCTCTCATGTTTAGCCACATTAGTTTTTAGATTTTAAGACGTTTGGCCCATTAGTTTGGTGATTTTAAGACCATATTTTGTTGTCAATGTTAAGACTTTTCGTGTCATTTAGGTGTCTATTTTTTCTGGTGAGCCTGTAATTTAAGAGAGAGGCCGTGAAATTTGTCTATCGAAAAATTTACAGATTTATCTTTAAGTAGGGTCTTGGGCGGGTGGTTTTTTGTTTTGCTTGAAGGAGGTCTAGGGAGGAAACAAATAAAGTAATAAATATACTGAAATTATCAAATATAACCGACCCATCTCCCCTCAAGGGGAGTGTTATACATTGTTTTCGCCCGGGTGAATTATAATATCCCATAACAGCTTAGCAAATATAACAGGTTGTTGGTGTTTGATAAACAGGGTGGTGCAGATAATGGTTACCCAGTATAGGCCTCCATTAAGGGGAGGTATTTAGTTTGTTCCCTAGACCTCCATCAAGCTTAAAATTACACCCCCTTGAGCCCCTTTCAAGATAAATTTTTAAATTTTTCGGTAGAAAAATTTCCCGGCCGAAGGCCGGTTCCTCTTAAATTACAGGCTCGCTATCGCTCGCCAGGATAAAATCGACACCTGAATTGCACGAAAGGTCTTAATATGGGGTGAAAGTTCTTAAAATCACTAAACTAATGGGGCAAACGTTTTATAATATCAAAAGCAATGGGGCTAAACATGAGGGAGAAAGGGGTCAAGAAAAAAATCCCTCAAGTGGAAATCCCCCCTTAAGGGGAGATATTTATGTATTTGTTCATTGATTTATTTGTTCATTATTATTTGTTTTTAGTTTCCTCCCTAGATCTCCATCAAGCTTGGCAAAATACCCCCAAGAGCCCCCTTCGAGATAAATGTGTGCATAGTTCGATAGAAAAATACATGATAACATATCAAAGCCAGGAATATCAGTACCAAACTTAGCATAAGAGAAACAAGCCCAACAAAGCCGTCATAGCATAATTTAAACCACATTATGCTCCCAAGAATATATAGTTTACCTCTTGTTTTTTCTTCAGATTTTTCCACTTTTCGCGTTCGCCTCCTCTCCCCCAACCACCTCCTGCCTTGTGGGATATATAGATGACCTTTGTTCAATCTGTTCAGCCTTTTTCGAGTGTTTAGCCCGGCAGTGAAGGAAAAATGGGACGGCTGGGTTCTTTAAGGCTGGGAAAAATCATATAAAATAGGTACTGTTGCCCACATAAGTTCCGTGCCTCTCCGTGATCTTATACATGGTAGTATAATGCGCCGGCTTGAATTACGAGTGTAGTTTCTTATGTAGTGGGTAACTCGTCTGATTAGTCAACTGATAATTAAGGGGGGGATGGTTCACTTTTTGGGCGATTTTTGCATGTATTAATTATTTTTCTAGTGTCCTCCCTAAACCTCCATCAAATTATAAAAAAACATCCATTAGATCCCCCTTCTAGATTAATTTGTACATTTTTCGGTAGAAAAATTTACCGGCCAAAGGCCGGTTCTTCCAACATTACAGGCTCACTATCGTTCGCCAGGGAAAAAATCGACACCTAAATAGCACGAAAGGTCTAAATATTGACGAAGAAATGGGGCGAAAGATCTTAAAATCGACTAACTAATGGGACAAACATCTTAACATCTGAAAACTAATGGGGCTAAGCATAAGGGAGAAGGGGTCTAGAAAAATTACATACCTCCCCTTAAAGGAAACCTCACTCGCAATTAATTCATACTATTTTACTTTCATACATAAGGTTACAACGAGGAACAGAACTTATGTGGTCAACTGTACAGTACAGTAAAGGAAGAACGGATACACGAGTGGTTTTCTGGTCATTTTCCATTGGCCTCTTTATTCTGTTAGTTAACCCCTTCTGTATCGGCGGTCTTTTCCCTTTAACCGTCTTGGTGGTGTAATGGTTAAGGTGTCTAAGAGTTTGTGTGTGATAACCCGGGTTCGAATCCTGGTGGATCACATATATGCTTTCATTAATTTCATTAGAGGTGTGGTGTTGTGGTGAAATTGGTTCCATGTCATCTCAACCAGTATACCATTTCAACCAGTAGCTCTCAAACAGTGCCAAATTAACCCAGACCAACCAAACCAGTGCCAAAATATAGTACTAACCTAACCTAACCGTATTGGTTGATTTGGTACTGGTTGAGAGCTACTGGTTGAAATGGTCTACTGGTTGAGTTGACCGGTCACCGGTGAAATTAATACCAAATCGAATATTATTATGGCTACTATTAGACCATTTAATATTATTATAGCTACTATTAGACCATTTAATTCAGTTTACAAAGGGCCTCCAGCAATTAACAAGCTTCGAAGTATCTCACTTAACCCTTTTTACTACCATAGATCCTTCTTAAACTGCATAACTTATACATATAGTTAGACTAAAATTAAACAGACTTCGCCGATACAGAAGGGGTTACGAACGCATTTTCCGACAATTTTCGAGGAGCACATTTGTGTTCGTAATATATTGAGGCTCTTTCGTATTGGAATCGGAAACGAGATGAAAAGTAGATTAGGCTAGGCAAGTTGATTTTATGGAACTTATATTTTCAAGCTGCCAGACTACAATTGGTCGTAAACAATGACGGAAATATCGTTCGTGTGACATCGCTTTAACTCGTTTAAGGGGAGATAGTTCACATTTTGGGCGATTTTAGCATGTATTCAATATTTTCCTAGCTTCCTCCCTAGACCTCCATAAAATTATAAAAAAACATCCATTAGATCCCCCTTCTATATTAATTTTGTACATTTTTCGGTAGAACAATGTTCTGGCCGAAGGCCGATTCCTCTTATATTACAGGCTCGCTATCGCTCGCCAGAAAAAAATCGAGACCTAATTGCCAGGAAAGGTCTTAAAATTGACAGAAATGGGGCGAAAGTTCATAAAATCGCCAAACTAATGGGTCTAAAGATGAGGGAGAAGGTGGTCTAGAAAAGCGCCTTGTCCCCCCTTAACGCGTTTAAATATACCAAGACGCACATTTTCATTTCGTAAAACAAACAATGCTACATCCTAAAAACTTAATAGTGTGACAATGTTTAGGTTTTTGTCCACAGTTGCGGCAAATATACAAGGTTTCCCGTGACTTTTATCTGTCCTTTGGGATATTCTGATAAATTTAAAATGGTGTGTACCTCCCGAAAATTGCACCAATAATTTCCCAGCGGTGTTAAATTGCTTCACCGCCGAGGTCGTATTTCCCGATTACATATGGTCTTTAATTTGTCTATTATCCTTACAATTCCTTGTAATTTTCTATATGATTTGTGATGTATATATTTTGCAATACTTAAATCACTTTTATTTCCGGCAATGAATGTTTTGAAGTCATTTATGCTTCCTACAATTCATAACCCACAGTTGCTGTACACAGTAAAGAAACACCTCGCAAACAAAGCAATGCAATACGTTTATAAATCTTACTTCTTTAAAAGGAGAGGATGGTCGTATTTATTTGCTAATTTACGTATATTTTTACTATGTTCTTAGTTTCATCCGTAGACCTCCATCAAGACCTTGCTTCAAGATATATTTGTACATTATTCGATAGAAATATGTCCCAGCCGTTGGCAGTTTCCTCTTAGATTACAGGCTTGCTATCGCACGCCAGGAAAAAATCGATACCTAAATGATACGAAAAGTCATATGGACAAAAAAATGGGACGAAAGGTCTTAAAATCTCCAAACTAATGGGTCAAATGTCTTAAAATCTGAAAAATAATGGAGCTAAACACGAGGGAGAAGGGAGACAAGAAAACTACTAATCGCCCCTTAAGCAAATACTGTATAATATATTAACTTAATTTTCATTGTCTACAGTTTATTGCATACCAAATAATAGTGGTATTATTACAGTTAATATATTGTAAATGTTAACTGGCACACATGACATAGATGTGGTCATAATAGTAACCAAAGAAAACAAAGGAAACAATAAAAGCAAACAATACCACCCACACCACTGATCAGAATTATCAAGGACGATATACATTTTACTGTACAGGTCAAACTATCAATTCATAAATGGCCTAATTCCCCACTTGCGAGTTTCAGGCTATAAGGAAGTTGGAGCAGTAGACATCGATATTTAACAGAATTACCAGACAAAATACATAAAGAGCAGTGGATGTTGGTGTATCGCTGAAAAGGGAGGGAATTGAGTGGAAGCTACCTATACTGCTGTTTGCGGATGATACAGTTCTGATGAGTGATAATGAATGGGAGTTGCAGGGTCTGGTAAATGAATTTGGAACAGTGTGCGAAAAACGGAATTTGAAGGTAAATACGGGGAAGAGCAAGGTTATGGTCTTCGAAAGGGGTGAAGTCACAGAGTGTGAGGTGAAGCTGAACGGTCAGGCTATGGAGATCGTCAACTCTTTTAAGTATCTGGGCAGTGTGTTGAGTAAAGATGGGACTATGGATGAAGAGGTGCGGGAGAGGGTACAACAGGGGAAGAGGGTTGTAGGAACGCTAAAAGCAGTAACAAGAAATAGGGTGGTCAGTATGGAAGTGAAGAAGTCCTTGCATGACAGTGTGGTAATCCCGACACTGACTTACGGAAGCGAAGCATGGACGTTGGTTGAGAGACTCAGACCAAGAGTGAGAGCAGTGGAAATGAATTACTTAAGGAGTGCGTGCGGAGTTACATGGAGGGATAGACAGACTAATGAGGAAGTAAGAAGGAGGTGTGGTGTGGAGGTAGATGTGCTGGAAAGTGTGAAAAGGAACAACTTGAGATGGTTCGGCCATATGGAACGTATGGAAAGTGAGAGAATGACTAAGAGGGTGTACGAGAGCGAGGTGGAGGGACAGAGGGGGAGAGGTAGACCGAATATGAGGTGGAAGGATGGAGTGAGGAACTACATGAACGAAGGCGGTGCTGGTTGGGGGGAGGGGCGTCGACTGACTGGGGACAGAGGTGCATGGGGGCGGTTCGTTCGTGGCCACCCCTTCGGGGATCGCGGCGTCAGGCAATAGATAGATAGATAGACCAGACAAAATACGATTGTAATATCTTAATAATAGATAAATACAATAAAGATGCACATATTTCCTATCCATCAATAGCCTACTCTATTATTGTATTTCAGTTTAATATCGATATTTACAGCTCCAACTTCCTTATTAACTATCATTAGTTTTCACTAATGAAAATTTGGCACAGATTCCAGAAGTCAATACGGTATATAGAGATAGTATAGAAAATAGGTTAAGTACGGTTACTATAAGTAGAAATGATGTGCTTAAGGAAATTGACAGACTGAAACCTCAGAAATCGCCTGGTCCCGATGAGGTATATGCCAGAGTATTAAAAGAATGCAGAGATGAGTTAAGTTACCCATTAACATTTCTTTTTAACAATTCATTAGAAACAGGTATAGTTCCAGAAGCTTGGAAGCTTGCAAATGTAGTTCCAATTTTCAAAAAAGGTGATAAATCAATAGCATCCAATTACCGTCCCATTAGTCTCACTTCAATCATAGGAAAGCTACTAGAGTCAATTATTGCTAGGAAAATGAGAAACCACTTAGAAACATTTAACTTAATCAATTCTTCTCAGCATGGATTCACACAGGGACGTTCTTGCCTTACTAATTTGCTTAGTTTTTTCTCAGAGGTATATGAAGCAGTAGATAATGACAAGGCATACGATATTATATATTTAGATTTCAGTAAAGCTTTCGACAGAGTCCCTCATGAGAGATTGATGAGAAAGGTTGAGGCACATGGAATAGGTGGGGCGTTGTTGGGATGGATTAGGTCATGGCTAATTGGTAGGAAACAGAGAGTCAGCATAAATGGTACCAAGTCAGAGTGGGGAGCAGTCAAAAGTGGTGTCCCCCAGGGATCGGTATTAGGTCCCCTGTTGTTTCTTATATACATAAATGACCTAGATTTAGGTATAACTAGTAGGATAAGTAAATTCGCAGACGATACTAAAATGGGGAGATCAATTGATTCAGATAGCGATATAGAGTGCCTCCAAAGGGATCTAGATACCTTACATGAATGGTCAGTAAATTGGCAGATGAAGATTAACATTGACAAATGCAAGGTATTAAAGATAGGGAAGATGCAAACAAATGTTAAATATAAACTAGCTAATTTAGAATTAGAAAATTCAGACTGCGAGAAAGATCTAGGTGTGTTTGTTAGCAATGATTTGAAGCCTAGAAAACAGTGTATAGGCGTTCGTAATAAGGCAAACAGGATTCTCGGGTTCATCTCTAGGAGTGTGAGTAACAGAACTGCTGATGTTATCTTAAAACTTTACTTGTCATTAGTGAGACCCCCTATGGATTATGCTGTCCAATTTTGGTGTCCTTATTACAGAATGGACATAGATTCATTGGAGAGAGTACAGCGTAGAATGACAAAAATGATCCATAATATTAGAAATCTTCCGTTTGAAGAAATTAGGTTTACATTCGTTAGAGAGACGCAGAGTTAGAGGGGATATGATAGAGGTGTTCAAGTGGGTTAGTGGGATTAACAAAGGGGACATGACAAATGTACTAAAGCTCAGTGATAGCGAAAGAACTCGTACCAATGGTTTCAAATTAGATAAATTTCGTTTCAGAAAAGATATAGGCAAATATTGGTTTGGTAACAGAGTTGTAGATGGGTGGAATGGACTACCAAGTGCTATAGTGGGATCTAAAACTGTAGGGAGCTTTAAGATAAAATTGGATAAGCATATGGACGAGAAGGGTTGGGTGTGAAGGGGGATCAGCCGGGTTGGGCCAATCAGCGCTCTGCAGACCCCCATAATCCTGCGTTAATCTCTAACCGTTTTGGTAAGATGATCCTCAGGGTATTAGAGTGTTGAGCCTATAATTGGGCTTTGTAATTGATTTGGGGTTGTGTGGGACAGGGATCTGCCTTGCTTAGGCCAATCGGCTTTCTGCAGACTTCCATTTTCTTATGTTCTTATGTTCTTATAGCCTGAAACTCGTAAATGGTCAATTGCAACTTTTGTTTTCTGAGGCGAATACAATAACCAGTATAAAGAAGAAAGAGAGAGAGAGAGTGGGTGAGAGTGTGAGTGAGTGAGATTGAGAGTGTGTGTGTGAATGGGTGAGAGAGAAAGAGAGTGAGAGTGGGTGAGAGAGAGAGTTGCATATAGGTACATAGATACACAGACTGCACAGACCTTGCGGTTCCTACTAGGCAGTCCGGACTTAATGCTAACATAGAAATAGCTACAAAGTGGAAGGCAAGGCTAGCAAAGCAGGAGGCTCTTTCCCCACCCACCACGGACATTAGTTCCAGGGAAGTAATTCCCTTTCCAATGTTCCCTTACCCACTCTAAACCACTGTTTGGACACTTGATCCTCAGTGTTTTGGAGGACAAGCAACCTAGAAGGGTCACTAGATCTGTTGTTGCTTGATTTCCTTTGTACTCCTTTGTACTCCTTTGTACCACTCGAGAGAGAGAGAGATTGAGAGATTGAGGGTGAGATAGATACTACAAACTACAAATGAGTACAAAGGAAATCAAGCAACAACAGTGCTAGGGACCCCTTTTAGGTTGCTTGCCCTCCAAAACACTGAGCCTCAAGTGTCCAAACAGTGGTTTAGAGTGGGTAAGGGAAAATTGGAAAGGGAACTACTGCCCTGGAGCTTATGTCGGTGGTAGGATTAGGAAGTTAGTAGGGGACAGATGGGTTAGTAACATAACAAAGTTATACGTGATCTTTTGTATATCTGGGAAAAAGAAGGAACGACTTAATAATAATATATATACGCAATAATCCTTGATGAATTTGAGGGGGGAATAAAATACAGTTATTCATTTACAAACGCAGTCAGTTTCGGCTTTGAGGCAAGATATTTGTCTTTGCGAAGTTTATATAAATCAACGGTGCTGCAGTTTATAACGTCTCGAGGAAGCCCGTTCCACAAGTTGACAACTCAATTGAAGAAGAAATTCCTAGATTCGTGTGAGTTAAAAGATTTACCAATAATTTTGCAACTGTTTCCTCGCGTGTAATTATATTGGTCTATGTTTAAGTACTTACTACTGTTCATATTGTCGATGCCTTTGATGATTTTGAACACTTTAATTAAGTCGCCTCTTATTCTGCGTTGGGTTAATTTAATTCTCTAAGACGCTCCTTGTATGGTTTGTTCTTTAGGCTAGGTATAATGTTGGTTACTCTACGTTGAACTCGTTCTAGCTTGTCTATATCTTTTTGGTAATAAGGGCACCAGGATTGAACGCAGTATTCCAGAAGAGGGCGGACTAAGGAATTGTAAAGAGTAAGGATAACTTCTTTGGATTTATGCTCAAACGACCTGCCTATCAAGTCAATTATTTTGTTTGCTTTCTTAACCCGTATAATCCCAGCGATGGTAGAGCAGTCAGTAGATAAAATCACTCCCCAGTCCCAGCGACGGCTGCCAGCCATCAGTAATATACGATCCTTGTAACTGCCAGTATCAGGCAGTACCTGGTACCACGACATTTGAGCACTGGTCTAAGACCTTGGCAACACTTCTCAGCTTATATCCAATCCCCACAGGCTGGGAGAGGCAGTATTCCTCCATCTTTTGAGGTGAGAGGTTGTTATATCTTGCCTCTGAAGCCATTTTGGCCACATTGCTTGGGACGGGGGAAGGAGGGGTACATTTATGGTAGTAACCTATGGTACAGTAGGGGTTAATGATTATGGTAGTAACCTATGGTACAGTAGGGGTTAATGATTATGGTAGTAACCTATGGTACAGTAGGGGTTATGGTAGTAACCTATGGTACAGTAGGGGTTAATGATTTATGGTAGTAACCTATGGTACAGTAGGGGTTAATGATTATGGTAGTAACCTATGGTACAGTAGGGGTTAATGATTTATGGTAGTAACCTATGGTACAGTAGGGGTTAATGATTATGGTAGTAACCTATGGTACAGTAGGGGTTAATGATTATGGTAGTAACCTATGGTACAGTAGGGGTTAATGATTATGGTAGTAACCTATGGTACAGTAGGGGTTAATGATTATGGTAGTAACCTATGGTACAGTAGGGGTTAATGATTTATGGTAGTAACCTATGGTACAGTAGGGGTTAATGATTATGGTAGTAACCTATGGTACAGTAGGGGTTATGGTAGTAACCTATGGTACAGTAGGGGTTAATGATTTATGGTAGTAACCTATGGTACAGTAGGGGTTAATGATTTATGGTAGTAACCTATGGTACAGTAGGGGTTAATGATTATGGTAGTAACCTATGGTACAGTAGGGGTTAATGATTATGGTAGTAACCTATGGTACAGTAGGGGTTAATGATTATGGTAGTAACCTATGGTACAGTAGGGGTTAATGATTTATGGTAGTAACCTATGGTACAGTAGGGGTTAATGATTATGGTAGTAACCTATGGTACAGTAGGGGTTAATGATTATGGTAGTAACCTATGGTACAGTAGGGGTTAATGATTATGGTAGTAACCTATGGTACAGTAGGGGTTAATGATTATGGTAGTAACCTATGGTACAGTAGGGGTTAATGATTTATGGTAGTAACCTATGGTACAGTAGGGGTTAATGATTTATGGTAGTAACCTATGGTACAGTAGGGGTTATGGTAGTAACCTATGGTACAGTAGGGGTTATGGTAGTAACCTATGGTACAGTAGGGGTTAATGATTTATGGTAGTAACCTATGGTACAGTAGGGGTTAATGATTTATGGTAGTAACCTATGGTACAGTAGGGGTTATGGTAGTAACCTATGGTACAGTAGGGGTTAATGATTTATGGTAGTAACCTATGGTACAGTAGGGGTTAATGATTATGGTAGTAACCTATGGTACAGTAGGGGTTAATGATTTATGGTAGTAACCTATGGTACAGTAGGGGTTAATGATTTATGGTAGTAACCTATGGTACAGTAGGGGTTATGGTAGTAACCTATGGTACAGTAGGGGTTAATGATTTATGGTAGTAACCTATGGTACAGTAGGGGTTAATGATTATGGTAGTAACCTATGGTACAGTAGGGGTTAATGATTTATGGTAGTAACCTAGGTACAGTAGGGGTTAATGATTATGGTAGTAACCTATGGTACAGTAGGGGTTAATGATTATGGTAGTAACCTATGGTACAGTAGGGGTTAATGATTATGGTAGTAACCTATGGTACAGTAGGGGTTAATGATTTATGGTAGTAACCTATGGTACAGTAGGGGTTAATGATTTATGGTAGTAACCTATGGTACAGTAGGGGTTAATAATTATGGTAGTAACCTATGGTACAGTAGGGGTTAATGATTTATGGTAGTAACCTATGGTACAGTAGGGGTTAATGATTTATGGTAGTAACCTATGGTACAGTAGGGGTTAATGATTATGGTAGTAACCTATGGTACAGTAGGGGTTAATGATTTATGGTAGTAACCTATGGTACAGTAGGGGTTAATGATTATGGTAGTAACCTATGGTACAGTAGGGGTTAATGATTTATGGTAGTAACCTATGGTACAGTAGCGGTTAATGATTTATGGTAGTAACCTATGGTACAGTAGGGGTTAATGATTATGGTAGTAACCTATGGTACAGTAGGGGTTAATGATTATGGTAGTAACCTATGGTACAGTAGGGGTTAATGATTTATGGTAGTAACCTATGGTACAGTAGGGGTTATGGTAGTAACCTATGGTACAGTAGGGGTTAATGATTTATGGTAGTAACCTATGGTACAGTAGGGGTTAATGATTATGGTAGTAACCTATGGTACAGTTGGGGTTAATGATTTATGGTAGTAACCTATGGTACAGTAGGGGTTAATGATTTATGGTAGTAACCTATGGTACAGTAGGGGTTATGGTAGTAACCTATGGTACAGTAGGGGTTAATGATTTATGGTAGTAACCTATGGTACAGTAGGGGTTAATGATTATGGTAGTAACCTATGGTACAGTAAGGGTTAATGATTTATGGTAGTAACCTATGGTACAGTAGGGGTTAATGATTTATGGTAGTAACCTATGGTACAGTAGGGGTTAATGATTTATGGTAGTAACCTATGGTACAGTAGGGGTTATGGTAGTAACCTATGGTACAGTAGGGGTTATGGTAGTAACCTATGGTACAGTAGGGGTTAATGATTTATGGTAGTAACCTATGGTACAGTAGGGGTTAATGATTATGGTAGTAACCTATGGTACAGTAGGGGTTAATGATTATGGTAGTAACCTATGGTACAGTAGGGGTTAATGATTTATGGTAGTAACCTATGGTACAGTAGGGGTTATGGTAGTAACCTATGGTACAGTAGGGGTTAATGATTTATGGTAGTAACCTATGGTACAGTAGGGGTTAATGATTATGGTAGTAACCTATGGTACAGTAGGGGTTAATGATTATGGTAGTAACCTATGGTACAGTAGGGGTTAATGATTTATGGTAGTAACCTATGGTACAGTAGGGGTTATGGTAGTAACCTATGGTACAGTAGGGGTTAATGATTATGGTAGTAACCTATGGTACAGTAGGGGTTAATGATTTATGGTAGTAACCTATGGTACAGTAGGGGTTAATGATTATGGTAGTAACCTATGGTACAGTAGGGGTTAATGATTATGGTAGTAACCTATGGTACAGTAGGGGTTAATGATTATAGTAGTAACCTATGGTACAGTAGGGGTTATGGTAGTAACCTATGGTACAGTAGGGGTTATGGTAGTAACCTATGGTACAGTAGGGGTTATGGTAGTAACCTATGGTACAGTAGGGGTTAATGATTTATGGTAGTAACCTATGGTACAGTAGGGGTTAATGATTATGGTAGTAACCTATGGTACAGTAGGGGTTAATGATTATGGTAGTAACCTATGGTACAGTAGGGGTTATGGTAGTAACCTATGGTACAGTAGGGGTTAATGATTTATGGTAGTAACCTATGGTACAGTAGGGGTTAATGATTATGGTAGTAACCTATGGTACAGTAGGGGTTAATGATTATGGTAGTAACCTATGGTACAGTAGGGGTTAATGATTTATGGTAGTAACCTATGGTACAGTAGGGGTTATGGTAGTAACCTATGGTACAGTAGGGGTTAATGATTATGGTAGTAACCTATGGTACAGTAGGGGTTAATGATTTATGGTAGTAACCTATGGTACAGTAGGGTTAATGATTATGGTAGTAACCTATGGTACAGTAGGGGTTAATGATTATGGTAGTAACCTATGGTACAGTAGGGGTTAATGATTATGGTAGTAACCTATGGTACAGTAGGGGTTATGGTAGTAACCTATGGTACAGTAGGGGTTATGGTAGTAACCTATGGTACAGTAGGGGTTATGGTAGTAACCTATGGTACAGTAGGGGTTAATGATTTATGGTAGTAACCTATGGTACAGTAGGGGTTAATGATTATGGTAGTAACCTATGGTACAGTAGGGGTTAATGATTATGGTAGTAACCTATGGTACAGTAGGGGTTATGGTAGTAACCTATGGTACAGTAGGGGTTAATGATGATTTATGGTAGTAACCTATGGTACAGTAGGGGTTAATGATTATGGTAGTAACCTATGGTACAGTAGGGGTTAATGATTATGGTAGTAACCTATGGTACAGTAGGGGTTAATGATTATGGTAGTAACCTATGGTACAGTAGGGGTTATGGTAGTAACCTATGGTACAGTAGGGGTTAATGATTATGGTAGTAACCTATGGTACAGTAGGGGTTATGGTAGTAACCTATGGTACAGTAGGGGTTAATGATTATGGTAGTAACCTATGGTACAGTAGGGGTTATGGTAGTATCCTATGGTACAGTAGGGTTATGGTAGTAACCTATGGTACAGTAGGGGTTAATGATTATGGTAGTAACCTATGGTACAGTAGGGTTATTATGGTAGTAACCTATGGTACAGTAGGGTTAATGATTATGGTAGTAACCTATGGTACAGTAGGGGTTAATGATTATGGTAGTAACCTATGGTACAGTAGGGGTTAATGATTTATGGTAGTAACTATGGTACAGTAGGGGTTAATGATTATGGTAGTAACCTATGGTACAGTAGGGGTTAATGATTATGGTAGTAACCTATGGTACAGTAGGGGTTATTATGGTAGTAACCTATGGTACAGTAGGGGTTAATGATTATGGTAGTAACCTATGGTACAGTAGGGGTTATGGTAGTAACCTATGGTACAGTAGGGGTTAATGATTATGGTAGTAACCTATGGTACAGTAGGGGTTAATGATTATGGTAGTAACCTAGGTACAGTAGGGGTTAACCCTTTATCGTAGTCCACTATGGTACAGTAGGGGTTAATGATTTATGGTAGTAACCTATGGTACAGTAGGGGTTAATGATTATGGTAGTAACCTATGGTACAGTAGGGGTTAATGATTATGGTAGTAACCTATGGTACAGTAGGGGTTAATGATTATGGTAGTAACCTATGGTACAGTAGGGGTTATGATTATGGTAGTAACCTATGGTACAGTAGGGGTTAATGATTATGGTAGTAACCTATGGTACAGTAGGGGTTAATGATTATGGTAGTAACCTATGGTACAGTAGGGGTTAATGATTATGGTAGTAACCTATGGTACAGTAGGGGTTAATGATTATGGTAGTAACCTATGGTACAGTAGGGGTTAATGATTATGGTAGTAACCTATGGTACAGTAGGGGTTAATGATTATGGTAGTAACCTATGGTACAGTAGGGGTTAATGATTTATGGTAGTAACCTATGGTACAGTAGGGGTTATGGTAGTAACCTATGGTACAGTAGGGGTTAATGATTTATGGTAGTAACCTATGGTACAGTAGGGGTTAATGATTATGGTAGTAACCTATGGTACAGTAGGGGTTAATGATTATGGTAGTAACCTATGGTACAGTAGGGGTTATGGTAGTAACCTATGGTACAGTAGGGGTTATGGTAGTAACCTATGGTACAGTAGGGGTTAATGATTTCTGAACAATGTTGGCTCGGTTTTAGGTTACTCGATATTGAGTGCCATTCATCGAATAGTTTACTTTTTCATTTCTGTTTCAGATATTTAGTACTTTACATTATATCCGCATTGAAACTCATTTGCCAAATTTGGGCCCAACATGACAACTTATCTAGATTGTGTTGCATATCGTCAACTTGTTCTTTTGAGAGTACACTATTTGCAATTTTTGTATCATCAGCAAACTTTGAGATTGTGCAGGTGAGACCCTCATCTATGTCATTGATGTAAATTAGAAAGAGAATTGGTCCTAGTACAGATCCCTGGAGTGAGCCTGAGTCAGACTGAGAGAAAGAGTGGGTAAGGGTGAGAGAGAGAGAGAGAGAGAGAGAGTGAGCGTGATTGTGAGTGAGAATGAGGGTGAGTGAGTGAGTGAGTGAGTGAGAGAGAGAGAAAGAGAAGGATGGAGCAGCTTAGTGTCTGGGCAAAGGTCAGTAGGCTGGTCAAAGGCTGCAGGTGGGTGGAGGGAACTAGAGGAGGGAAACAACAAGGGTATCCACGCATTTTGACTGTTTATATTGGCTATCAGTTGACGATTGTATGCAGCTTAGCAAGGATATGTGGGAATTATGAGGGTAAAGACTAATCTCAATCAATCCTCTGACTTCCATAAATACATCCTAATCTAAATACAATCGTCTAATAGTAACCTCAGGGGAGGGGTGGTGGAGTGGTCTTGCCACTGGACTGGTGATCCAAAGGTCCCGGGTTCAAATCCCGATATGTCAATGGGAAGATATTATTGGGATGGAATTTGTGCTGTACCTAGTATCAGTGCATTACCACAAAGCCCACCGAAACGCAACAAAATACCCTTATTGTTCCCTGATATAATAGCACTGTACGAATATTCCCATATTCAAATTATGTTACAGGGGGGCAATGCCTAGTGAGTTAATTGCTCAACAGGTGGCGTTCTGAGAGTGAAGATCCGAGTCGAGGAGGTGAGACAGTGAAGCATAAAGGCGAAGCAGCCTCAGAAGTGGGCCTGCTTCGAGCCATGAGTCTTCAACCAAGAGCTTCGCGTCTGGGAAGGCTGGTTGTAGCTCGTGCTTCACTTGTCTCACTTCCTAGACTGGAACAAGACCTCGTGGGCTTCACCGTGTTGAGCGGTGAATAAACAGGCTCTCGGCCTGCCCGAGAAGGTACAGTAGTTGGAATAAAAAAAACAATATATAGAATACGGTTAAAATTACGGCACCGGTATTGAGAAAAGGGTTAATAGACTAAGTGAAACAAGACACGCCCGGGAAATCTTAACACATCTGGTGCAGGGTGGGTCCTTTTGGAATCGCCCAATTTCACTTCTTTGGTTTGGAGATTTTATTACGTTTCACCTTATTTCGTAGGCAATTATACGACACTTCACCCCATTTGCGTGGGGAGATTATAGGCACCAATCGAGCAGGTCAGTACAGGGGAGGCCACATAGGCATATGATAAGGAGGTGTTGGAACTCCTGTTTCATTTGCCTGGCTTCCCCCACTGTTTCTATTTGTGCCTCACCTACTATGGATTTCAAAGGCAGCGTCACACTGTTTTTCGCAAATATATCTCAAATGAATTGTTGTATCAGTATGGTATTTCAGCACAAAGCCTGTTACACCCCGACCTAATTTATGGCCGATATAGCATTTTGCTATATGTGTTACGTTAGCAGTTTACTCGTGAATATTAAGACGAAGCCGGGAGGTCACGTGTACACATTCAAAGGAATGTGTAGTATTCGTCTTGCCCCCCCCCCCCGCCCCCCCCCAACACCCCCCAAACCACTCCTTAGCTACCCCTAAATCTCCCCCTCCTCACCCCTCACCGTCTCCCCCTCCTCACACTCGTCTCCCTGCATCTCCCATCAATATATTATACGGTTCATGTTATGCACTGTACTTGTAGCTACTTATATTATGTCAGTATATATATAGATATAATAATTATAGTGTATGCACTAATATTCATGCAGCTTACGATATTATTGAGTACGTAAACAAGGGGTAGTGCAAATTGTTATGGAGGCAAGACGTATTCCACACTGTTAATTACTGTATAACCGGATGTTTGTGCACATGTGGTAGAAGGACAAAGAACACGTTCTATTGGTATTACCTGTGGTCTGGACCTATTGTGATAACTTGTTTTTAGTTTGTGCTAAATACTGTGCATTCATCATAAAATATAAACATGGTTAAGTTAAGATATTAATATTTTGTTAACTTGTGTCTTTGATAACCACATCATCACCTATAGACTGCATATACTTCTCTCCGTCACTGCATCTCTCATTGTAGCCTTATCAAATAAATATAAAGTACCAAATATACTGCATATATTGTGACGTATCATTAGGACTATTACATACATTACATTACTGTCATGAAGTAGATGCATTATGATCGATAAATATATTGTAGGAAAAAAATGAGGCAAACATGACAATACTGTAAACCATTTATTCGCTATCACTGCCCATGAAAACATAGTCAGAAAGTGACGAGGGATGGGGGGGGGGGGGCAATTACAGGAGGCGGAATGTATTCAATAAAGGTACACTTTACATATCATGACACGGTTCAGAACACACGTAATAACATACGATTCCGTTTATTTGGTTTACTACACATGACTGCATGCATTGGCCTCCTAATACACACATACGGCAAAACAGCCATTACCAAGGGGATTATGCATTGCTTTCATGCTCGTTCGCCCCACTTCTCGTTTCCATGCCCAGACATAGCAGTAACTGTATGAATAATAGCAAAGTATGATACTTAAATACATAATTATATAGTATTTAATGTACGTAATAACAATAACCTAAGTATTCACGATAACATAAACCGTATACTACAGCTTTGAAAGAGGGAGGGTGAGTGGGAGTAATGAGGGAGACGGGGAGAGGGTGAACTAGGCACTGGGGTAATGGTCTGGGGGTTGGTAGGGGGGTTGGAGGGGTTAGACAGTACCCCACACTCGTCTGAATGTGTACAAGACCCTAGAGGCGATGACTGGATTAGACTTAATATTCTTCAGTAAACTTCTGACTAAACACTTATGGCAATGTAATATATTATCTATAAATTAGGTCGGGGTGTAACAGGCTTTGTGCTGAAATACCATACTGATACAACAATTCATTTGAGAGATGTTTGCGAAAAACAGTGTGACGCTGCCTTTGAAATCTATAGTAGGTGTCGATTTATTCCTGGCGAGCGATAGCGAGCCAGCATTATATGAAGAAATCCGGCTTCGCCGGAGACATTTTTCTATCGAAAAATGTACAAATTTAGCCTGCTGTCAAACAAAACTATTATATATGCTGGCTTGCTACCGCTCACCATTAAAAAATTTACACCTGGATGGGGATAAACGTCTTAAAACAGTAGGCTGAATGGGGCCAAATGGATACAAGCCAGAGAAAGATAGAAAAGGACAGAACAAAAACAGGTCACCCCCCTTAACAGACACACCAGACGTCTTTCCAACACACCTAAATTACCTCTAAGTTACCTTGATTTTGGCTCTCTACCACTCTTTGAATCTTTGGCGGTGGGAGGGAGGGGGGGGGGGGGCATACTTGTTACAGGCAGCTTTGCCTTTTGTCTCATCCGTGCACATTTGTTTCTGGCCGAGCGATTGCGAACCTACAATTTAGGAGAAGCCGTTCTTTTGTCGGGACATTTTTTCTAGGCTTAATGTTTATCTGCGTCTCACACACACACACACACACACACACACACACACACACACACACACACACACACACACATACATACATACATACATGCACACACACATACACATACACACACACACACACACAAAGAGAGAGCAAGATTGAGACTGGGAGTGACTGCAATGATAGTGTAGAGGTGGTGAACGAGGGTGTGGGTGGCAGAAAGAGCAGACCAAGCAGAACACTTTGACAACTACAGTAGTGGACAGGGCTTGGCCAGGTTTGGAATGGAGCAACAGAGTCTAATAAATAATACAGACTAATATAACTCATAACAAAGCCACTCCAACAGCTTCCTCTCTCTCCAACACCCCTTCTCCCCTCTCTACACTCATCAGAAAAATAGGAAAACTAGAATGTAGATCCGAGGTGCCGTTTTAAAGGCTTCTCCCTCAATACCTTCACCTGAGGGAAATAACTTATGTTAACCCTTTCAATACAGGTGACTACTTTTATAATTTGATATCAGCTATATTTAGACGATTTTATGAAGCTTGGGAAAGATATATGGAAGCTAAAGGGATTAATTGAGATAGTCTGTGGTTATCCTTGGTTGACGTCCTTCCCAAGCTGAATAAAATCGTCTAATAGTTGCCAGAATGTAATGAAGAGGATGTCATCGGTACTGAAGGGGTTAAAGGCAATTAATGTGGAGGTCGGAATAAATATAATAGGTAGTTTAAAGACATTGATTTTGAAAAAGGATATCGAGAGAGAGAGAGAGAGAGAGAGAGAGAGAGCGATAATTATATTAACAAAAGGTGTCTATATCAAATACATTACGGCCCAACTCAGGGAGATAACTATAGTGAAAAAAATGCATAATGCAGTCAGTTCTCTACTACAAGTTATGCAGAACGCTACCTATTGTGTTCACCTGCTGTACTGAATAACGCTACCTATTGTGTTCACCTGCTGTACTGAATAACGCTACCTATTGTGTTCACCTGCTGTACTGAATAACGCTACCTATTGTGTTCACCTGCTGTACTGAACAACGCTACCTATTGTGTTCACCTGCTGTACTGAATAACGCTACCTATTGTGTTCACCTGCTGTACTGAACAACGCTACCTATTGTGTTCACCTGCTGTACTGAATAACGCTACCTATTGTGTTCACCTGCTGTACTGAATAACGCTACCTATTGTGTTCACCTGCTGTACTGAATAACGCTACCTATTGTGTTCACCTGCTGTACTGAATAACGCTACCTATTGTGTTCACCTGCTGTACTGAACAACGCTACCTATTGTGTTCACCTGCTGTACTGAATAACGCTACCTATTGTGTTCACCTGCTGTACTGAATAACGCTACCTATTGTGTTCACCTGCTGTACTGAATAACGCTACCTATTGTGTTCACCTGCTGTACTGAACAACGCTACCTATTGTGTTCACCTGCTGTACTGAATAACGCTACCTATTGTGTTCACCTGCTGTACTGAATAACGCTACCTATTGTGTTCACCTGCTGTACTGAATAACGCTACCTATTGTGTTCACCTGCTGTACTGAATAACGCTACCTATTGTGTTCACCTGCTGTACTGAATAACGCTACCTATTGTGTTCACCTGCTGTACTGAATAACGCTACCTATTGTGTTCACCTGCTGTACTGAATAACGCTACCTATTGTGTTCACCTGCTGTACTGAATAACGCTACCTATTGTGTTCACCTGCTGTACTGAATAACGCTACCTATTGTGTTCACCTGCTGTACTGAATAACGCTACCTATTGTGTTCACCTGCTGTACTGAATAACGCTACCTATTGTGTTCACCTGCTGTACTGAATAACGCTACCTATTGTGTTCACCTGCTGTACTGAATAACGCTACCTATTGTGTTCACCTGCTGTACTGAATAACGCTACCTATTGTGTTCACCTGCTGTACTGAATAACGCTACCTATTGTGTTCACCTGCTGTACTGAATAACGCTACCTATTGTGTTCACCTGCTGTACTGAATAACGCTACCTATTGTGTTCACCTGCTGTACTGAATAACGCTACCTATTGTGTTCACCTGCTGTACTGAATAACGCTACCTATTGTGTTCACCTGCTGTACTGAATAACTTGTCATAGGTTTCGAGGTAATTGTGTACGAAGTAGAACAGATCATATAATTATATTATGTGATAGTTTCCATATAATTATACTATAGGTAGCGCCAACGAACTTGACAATTTTCTTGACTCCTTAACTTCTCATAACTCAAAATGAATAAAAGCAATCTAGCTGACATTTCTATCATTAGGGAAGAACCCATCAGGAAATAGGTGTGGATATTTATAGCCAGTTTGCTCTAGGCCCTTTTGAGTTTGAGAAGTTAAGGGGTCAAGAAAATTGTCAAGTTCGTCGGCGCTACCTATTGTGTTAATATATTTAGCTTCAATATACAGCGATAATGATTGTGTGTTGTGTTTATATAGAGGTTATTGTTTACTTTGCCAAGCCCAGTAAGTATTGTAACGATTGCAATGAGTTGGCCTCGTATTTGACACATTTACAAGGACAAAATGCTACACGTGCTCTCTTAAGTAGTTCTCGTAGCTCTTATTTACGTGTTCGATTAAATAAGCTTAAGAACCCAAGTCTGGGCTTCCTTTTAGCTGCTTTAACTCCTTCACCACTAAACCGCCTTTTTACATTTGGTTCTTGTTAAAAAATAGATGATTGTATGCAGTTTACGAAGGACCTATCTTACCAAGAGGGTGTATTGAGATCGTATTTACCCATGCGAGTCGTATTGGTAGATTATTTACTGAAGGAAATCGTCTAATGTTAACCAGAATATGATTAACATTACGTAATGGTGGTGAGCGGGTTTAAGGGGAGATCTCCACTTGAGGGATTTTTTTCTTGACCCCTTTCTCCCTTATGTTTAGCCTCATTGCTTTTGATATTATAAAACGTTTGCCCCATTAGTTTAGCGATTTTAAGAACTTTCACCCCATATTAAGACCTTTCGTGCAATTCAGATGTCGATTTTATCCTGGCGAGCGATAGCGAGCCTGTAATTTAAGAGGAACCGGCTTTCAGCCGGGACATTTTTCTGCCGAAAAATGTAAAAATTTATCTTGAAAGGGGCTCAAGGGGGTGTAATCTTAAGCTTGAAGGATATCTAGAGACCAAACTAAAAACCTCCCCTTAAGTCTTTGCAGTGCTAGAGACCAGAGTTGAACAGCAAATTCTAGAGAACGCCGAATTTGAGCATTATAGGCTATTGTAGTGAATATACTGTATATTATATTTATTATAGGCTACTGTAGTGAATATATATTATATTTGAGCATTATAGGCTATTGTAGTGAATATACTGTGTATTATATTTGAGCATTATAGGCTATTGTAGTGAATATACTGTATATTATATTTTAGCATTATAGGCTATTGTAGTGAATATACTGTATATTATATTTGAGCATTATAGGCTATTGTAGTGAATATACTGTATATTATATTTGAGCATTATAGGCTATTGTAGTGAATATACTGTGTATTATATTTGAGCATTATAGGCTATTGTAGTGAATATACTGTATATTATATTTGAGCATTATAGGCTATTGTAGTGAATATACTGTATATTATATTTTCTTATATTTTATTTAAGCTGTATATTAGAATAGCCTAGTTATTTCTAGGCATTCTATTCTACTTCTCTGAATATATACTTTAGCTCAATGCTAACAAAAACACCCTAATTCGCTACATGTCAGCCACTTCTCGATTGTTTCCCAATAATGAGTAACGTGCTTTGTGATTTGCTTGGCTAATATTAATCACTCCTCCAAATCCTATGTATCTACCAGGCCTCAGACCATTCACCAAGTATATTTACATCCTCGCCAAGTTACTTATAATCACTGCAGGATTATTCGCATTTACTCCAAGTCCTCTGCAAACTTGGAAATGCCAGTGACACGTATGACAAATATCAATAAGCCAAGGACTGATCTATGTAGAACATCAGAAGTAACATGATTCTACTGTTACTGTCTGTGTGTTGGCCAACAGTCTATCCAATTAGTTACTTCCGCACTGATCCCCACAGGCATTTGACGTAAAATATGAAAAGGTATTTAACACAGGCGTTTTGAAAGTTTCACAAAATTATGTCTATGGTTCTACCTCTGTCATACTCACTTTGAAGCTTCATGGAAAAATTCATGAGAGAGAGAGAGAGAGAGAGAGGGGGGGGGGGAGCAGCGATTGGCATGATAGTGAGAAGGTGGTGAAGGAGGGTGTGGGTGTGCGAAAGAATGAGCTGATATTGCAGAAAGTATTAAGACCGCTAAGGGAAAAAATAAGTCAGGTTTGGGGAAGATCAACAGAGGAAAAATACAGGAGAAAATTTGTGGATAGTAAAGAGTAGATAATAACAAATATATATATATAGGTAGGCATGGTAGATAATTAGTGATAAAATGGAGAGAGAGAGAGAGAGAGAGAGAGAGAGAGAGAGAGAGAGAGAGAGAGAGAGAGAGAGAGAGAGAGAGAGAACACAAATAATGAATATGTAGTTGTAATAGTAGCTTAAGAGAGGAATTATGGGGACTAAGGAAGAGAGAGAGAGAGAGAGAGAGAGAGAGAGAGAGATGGTGAGCGGGCTATTATTAAGGCAGAATTATGAAGAGGCTATATAAAAGATAAGTAAGTAGGTGGAGAATTAATGATATGCCGGGGAATTAAACCATTAAATTATTAAATCGGAAAAATATTGCACTCTCCTGCTCGGGACTGGGACGTTAGGCTTAAATATAGTGTGACGCTAAATACAGTAAATACAATGCTTATAAAATTATAAAGTGCTTATACTGTACTGTATATACCAGTATTGTAAATAATGTATTTTGCTAAATACAGTAAATGCAAGGTGTATAAAGTACATAAATAAATATACTGCAAATAATGTATTCCGCTAAATACAATGCTTATAAAATGCATGGTTCACACATACAAGAGTCGGTGCCCGAGTCCAGCACGAGTGAGGACATTTTCAGATTCGGCCATGACTCGGGCATACTCTTCGTGACTCGTCTCACTCGTGTTACACTCGTGTGAGTCGTGTTGGTATTGGGGTGTGTGTCCTGGGGACTCGTGACGTGGCCTAGAAATTTCATGCCTGCATGAAATTTCTTGTCCCTGTCAAGAGTCTGAAGGACACACATGTAGACACCTGTTGACTCTTCGTGACTCGTGTTGACTCTTGTTGAACTCTGCATAACTCTTTGTGACTCGTGTTGACTCTTGTTACACTCTTGGGTGAATCAGGCACCTGCACAATGGGGGCCACTCTTGGGAGCACTCTTCGTGACTCTTGTTGACTCTTGTTACACTCTTGTTGACTCTTGTTACACTCTTGTTGGCTTGTGTTGACTCGTACCGACTCTATGTTTTCGTACCCTGGAATTTTACCGTTATTATTCAAATTTCCTCAACTCGTATTGGGTTCGTGTTACACTCTTCGTGACTCTTGTCGACTCTCCGTGACTCGTACTGACTCTTGGATGAACACGTACGGACTCTTGTTGACTCTTAGTGAATCGGGAATAGTGACATACTCGGGCTGGTTCTTGCCAGAGTCACGAAGAGTGTCACCCATCGTTCACTCGTGCTGGACTCGGGCACCGACTCTTGTATGTGTGAACCATGCTTTAGCATTCCTGCAAAAAATGCGTATAACAAAACAAAGATTTTTAACCCTTTCAATGCCAGTGCCGTCCATTTAACGGTTCTCTGGCTACTATTTGACGATTTCATTCATTTTAAAAAGGGCCTCCACGAATTAACAGACTTCGAACTATCTCACTTAACTATTCTTACTATAACAGATCCTTTTTATGCTGCACAAAATCGTGTGAATAAAGCTGGAATATGATTAAAAAAAGACGTCTCCGGTACAGAAGGGGTTAATATCACTGGTGCACATTTTAAGGGGACATGGGCCGGTTTTCTGGTCCCCTTTCTCCCTCGTGTTAAGCCTCATTTGTTTTGAGATTATAAGACGTTCGGCCCATTAGTTTGGCGATTTTAGCATCTTTCGCCCCATTTCGTTGTCAATTTCAAGACCTTTCGTGCCTTTTAGGTTTCTATTTTTCCCTGGCGAGCGATAGCGAGCCTGAAATTTAAGAGGAATCGGCCTTCAGCCGGGTAATTTTTCTACCGAAAAATTTACAAATTTATCTTGTCCAGGGGGTGTTTTTCTAAGCTTGATGGAGGTCTAGTGAGAAAACTAAGAAATAAAGGGATACATGAATTTATAGACTAAAAAAAACGGCCCATCTCCCCTTAAGCTGATTAATTTGAATATACTCGAAAGCTTCCTTGATTCAACACTAAATACAAAACATTAACATGAAACATAAATGCATTAAATCAGTAGAACGTGTCCTTGACCCTTGAAAGATTATGAAGCATTTCCACCGTTAATTCTGGCCATCCTAAGACGATTTTATACAAATTAGTAAGGATCTGTGGGATTTAAATGGATAACGATTATTTTAATTAACCCTCTGATTTCCACACATAACCTTCTATTCTGAATATAATCGTCTAATAATTTAGCCAGATAACTGAACAGAAATGCGTGATCGGATCTGCTAAGGGTTAAGGGGAGACTGACCGTTTGTTTGGTCTATCTATCTATTGCCTGACGCCATGATCCCCGAAGGGGTGGCCACGAACGAACCGCCCCCAAGCACCTCTGTCCCCAGTCAGTCGACGCCCCTCCTCCCAACCAGCACTGCCTTCATTCATATACTTCCTCACTCCATCCTTCCACCTCTCCTTCGGTCTACCTCTCCCTCTCTGTCCTTCCACCACGCTCTCGTACACCCTGTTAGTCATTCTCTCGCTTCCTATACGTTCCATATGGCCGAACCATCTCAAGTTGTTCCTTTTCACACTTTCCAGCACATCTACCTCCACACCACACCTCCTTCTTACTTCCTCATTCGTTTGTCTATCCCTCCATGTAACTCCGCACGCACTTCTCAAGTAACTCGTTTCCAGCGCTCTCACTCTTGGTCTGAGTCTCTCCACGAACGTCCATGCATCGCTTCCGTAAGTTAGTGTCGGGATTACAACACTGTCATGCAAGGTCTTCTTCACTTCCATACTGACCACTCTATTTCTTGTTACTGCTTTCAACGTTCCTACAACCCTCTTTCCCTGTTGCACCCTTTCCCGCACTTCTTCATCCACAGTCCCATCTTTACTCAACACACTGCCCAGATACGTAAAAGAGCTGACGATCTCCATAGCCTGACCGTTCAACTTCACCTCACACTCTGTGACTTCACCCCTTTCGAAGACCATAACCTTGCTTTTCCCCGCATTTATCTTCAAATTCCGTTTTTCGCACACTGTTCCAAACTCATTTACCAGAACCTGCAACTCCCATTCATTATCGCTCATCAGAACTGTGTCATACGCAAACAGCAGTATAGGCAGCTTCCACTCATTTCCCTCCCTTTTCAGTGATACACCAACATCCACTGCTCTTCCTAGTATTTCTTTCATGATTCCATCCATATATACAGTAAACAACCACGGGGACATCACACACCCCTGTTTCAACCCAACACTCAGGTCAAAGAACTCGCTCTGCTCATTCTCCACACTTACTGCCGCCTTTGCACCCTCATACATGCTATTCACTGCTTTCAGCAACTTGCCATCTACTCCGTATATTCTAAGTACTTTCCACATGCCTTCTCTATCCACTCTGTCATAGGCCATCTCCAAGTCCATAAAGGCAACATACACCTTTTGTTGCTTCTCCAGATATTTCTCCACAACACAATTCAGGGTAAAAATCTGATCTACACATCCTCTTCCCTTCCTAAAACCTCCCTGTTCGTCGCCTATCCATTTCTCCGTTCTCACTCTCACTCTCTCAATCACTACCCTACTGTACACCTTCCCTACTACGCTTAAAAGACATATTCCTCGGTGGTTACCACACACTCCTCTTTCCCCTTTGCCCTTATATAGGGGGACTATTATGCCAGTCTTCCAGTCGTGGGGTGCATTCCCCTTCTCCCATGCTAGTTTCCATATATTCCATACCCATTCGACCACTATCTCACCACCATACCTCAACATTTCCCCACACACTCCATCTGTTCCTGGTGCTTTCCCCAACTTCACTCTTTTCATAGCTTTCCACACTTCTGACCTCCTGATCCCCACCTCCTCCTCCACTACTTCTCCTCTTCTCCCTCCCATACCATATCCATACCGTTTGTTTGGTCTATTAATTTATTTATTCATATATATTTGTTTTAGTTTCCTCCCTAGACCTCCATCAAGCTTAGAAAAACACCCCCTAGACCCCCCTTCAAAATAAATGTGTACATTTTTCGGTAGAAAAATGTCCCGGCCGAAGGCTGGCTCCTCTTAGAATTGCAGGCTCGCTATCGCTCGCCAGGAAATAATCGACACCTAAATGGTACGAAAGGTCTTAAAATTGACAACGAAATGAGGCGAAAGGTCATAAAATCACCAAACTAATGGAACCAACGTCTTATATTCTCAAAACTAGTGAGGCTAAACCTTAGGGAGAAGGGGATCCAGAACAACGGTCAGCCTCCCCTTAATACTGCACAGAACTATTGTAACTCGTTTATTAACAGTTGTATGCGTGCCATGTCTGTTTACATTGTACGTGTTCAATGTTATACACAGGACATTTACAGTGTAGCTATGCCCTGTTCCAAATAAGTAGGCCAAACCTCTTGACCACTTCCCTCTATAACTCACAAACGACTAGAGTATTCCAGCAAATATCTCTACCATTTGGGAAGAGTCAGCTAGGGAATAAGTGTGGAAATGTACAGCCCGTTTGCTCTAGTCCTTGTTTAGTTGCAGAGGTTAGGGGTCACGATTTCTAGTCTACCAATTTGGAACAGTGTATAGTCGGCTGGTCTAGTGGAGACCGCCGAATTTGCGCCCTCTCAAGTGTGAAGGTTTTTTCACTAACCCTAGTTGGTATCTTCTCCCTTGAGCAAGGAGATGGGTTAATGGTCTCTGTTGGCTGTTACAGACCTATTGAATCTCGGAGATAAGGCTAGAGACAAATGGCGCTTTATTAAATATGTGAGATTTAGTATTATTAATATTAGTAGTAATAGTAGTAGTAGTAGTAACGTAATTATTATTATTACTATTACTATTATTATTATTATTAGTATTGATCAATTATAATTATTGACTTTAACTTTTCTGGGTACTCGTTACTGTAATATATACCGCCCGGTTGTAATCAACATACCTTTACAATAATCAGGTACGTATAATTATAAAGAATACTGATTACCACCATAATCTTGTAAGAGTCATGACCAATATTGTAATTTAAGGGCAGTAAGACCGTTAATTTAAGGGCAGTAAGACCGTTAATTTAAGGGCAGTAAGACCGTTAATTTAAGGGCAGGAAGACCGTAATTTAAGGGCAGGTAGACCGTTTTTCTGGACCCACTTCTCCTTAATGTTTATCCCCACTAGTTTTGAAATTATAAGACGTTCGGCCCATTAGTTTGGCGATTTTAACACGTTTCCCTCCATTTCGTTGTCAATTTTAAGACCTTTCGTGCCATTTAGGTCTCGATTATTTCCTGGCGAGCGATAGCGAGCCTGCAATTTTAAGAGAAACCGGCCTTCGGCCGAGACATTTTTCTACCGAAAAATGTACACATTTATTTTGAACGGGGGGTCGAGGGGGTGTTTTTTCTAAGCTTGATGGAGGTCTAGGGAGGAAATTAAAAAATGTATATGAATAAATGAATTAACAGACCAAACAAACGGTCTGCCTCCCCTTAAGGTTAGTTCAATAATTTAGCTTTCCCCACATCATCCACATAAAGCTTATCAGATAATTTATGTAGCTTTCAGGGAGCCCACCTCGCTTCTTTTTATTTTATTTTTTTCTCTCTCTCTCTTTGTATTGGCTTGTATCCATTCGGCCCCATTCAGCCTACTGTTTTAAGACGTTTACCCCCATCCAGGTGTCAATATTTTCCTGACGAGCGGGAGCGAGCCAGCATATATATATTTTTGTTTTGAAAGCAACCTAAATTTGTAAATTTTTCGAAAGAAAAATGTCTCCGGCAAAGCCAGATTTCTCCATACAATGCTGGCTCGCTATTGCTCGCCAGGATGAAATTGACCCCTGGATGTGGATAAACGTCTTAAAACAGTTGGCTGAATGGGGCCGAATGGACACAAGCCAGGGAAAGAGAGAAAAGGAGATAAAGATAACACAAAGCCGGTGACCCCCATTAACACTGTCTGGTGCAACGTCTTGGGGTGTTATTATGATATTTTGTTATATTATTATTGAGGGTTGTAATTATGTTTGCCATTTTCGAATAATGTATCGTAGTTTATCCCTGAGACTTGGAGAAACGCCTCTCCAGAACACCTTCAAGCTAAAAAAAACAGTCCCCCAGACCCGCTTCAAGCTAAAAAACAGTCCCCCAGACCCCCTTCAAGCTAAAAAACAGTCCCCCAGACCCCCTTCAAGCTAAAAAACAGTCCCCCAGACCCGCTTCAAGCTAAAAAACAGTCCCCCAGACCCCCTTCAAGCTAAAAAACAGTCCCCCAGACCCCCTTCAAGCTAAAAAAACAGTACCCCAGACCCCCTTCAAGCTAAAAAACAGTCCCCCAGACCCCCTTCAAGCTAAAAAACAGTCCCCCAGACCCCCTTCAAGCTAAAAAACAGTCCCCCAGACCCCCTTCAAGCTAAAAAAAAATCCCCCAGACCCCCTTCAAGCTAAAAAACAGTCCCCCAGACCCCCTTCAAGCTAAAAAACAGTCCCCCAGACCCCCTTCAAGCTAAATACGTATATTATTCGGTAGAAAAATGTCGAAGGCCGTTTTCTCCTAAAATGCAGGCTCGCTATCGTTCGCCTAAGAAATATCGACCCTTGTTTGGGTTGAAGCGTCGTATAATCGCTAAAATAATGAGGTGAAACGTCTGAAAATCTTCAAACAAATGGAGCAAAACAGGGAGGGTCGAAATAGACCTGACTTGCACCAAATAGGGCTAACCCTTTCAGCACGATGACGTAATTTTCATCATAATTCTAGTCAGCATTAGGCGATTAGATTTAGCTTATAATATAACTCTAGGACTTAAAGGGATAAATATGATCTCAAAAACTGTCTGCATAGCATGGGTCCTTCTTTACTTGCATAAAATCGTCTAACTTTAGCCAGAATCAAAAGTAGACGGGCGTCATAGTGTCAAAGTGGATGATATCAACAGAATGGAGCGTAACGATATAAGAATGGTGAGATGGATGTGTGGGGCTCAACTACAAGATAGGATATCAAGTGAAGAGTTCAGGAGAAGGTTAGGTATCAATAGTATCAGTGATGAGATGCGTACTATTAGGCTTGGATGGTTTGAACATGTCGAGGGGATGGATGAACTAAATTGGGTGAAAAGATGCAAGTCCATGAACGTGGAGGGAGCTGCACCAAGGGACAGACCAAGCAAGACGTGGGATAAGACCTTATGGAATAACAAACCTGACAAGTGAGGCAGCTCTGAACAGGGCTGCCTGAAGCGCCGCCATTAGGACATGAGACCGGAACCACACTCCATGTGGAGCACTTTAGATTTATTAATGTATGTTTTGTTTAGTGTTTTTTGTTTTCTTCTGTGTGCATGGATGATAAAGACAAAAGGCAGTACTGCCTGTGACGAGTGCCTCTCCCAGAGTTGAAAGAATGACTAAAATGTGCTGAAATGCCCGGACACACGAAGTGCTGCTCTAGAGGTGTTCCTGCCTGACACACCAGTGAGTAAACAAACAAAAAATAACCGGAATAATTGCAAGGAGGACAGCCCTCCACCTTTTACTCTTCGACGTTTCTCTTCATCTCCATCTTTACTTCTCGCTAATCCTTAGAGACCTCTCATCTCCCTAACCTACCTATCATCCCCCCACCCCCACCCCGGTCTCGACTAGACTCAACACACGGAATTTTACGATTTTAAAGTCATAGAATGAGGGAAAGATGGATTCAGGGAGATAGTTCCAGAGCTCAGCTGTTGAATAGAAGAAAGATTGGGAGTATCGTTTCACTCTTGGGTTTGAAAGTTGTACAAAGTAGGGGTAGGATTGTGTTGCAAAACGGGTGATACGTATCCTACGTAGAGGTGGTATACACTGATTATTGTAGTAGCGGTAGAATAGCGAGAGAGATGCAACATTGCGGCGAAGAGAGAGAGAGATTGCAGAGAATCGATGAGTGGACGTGAGTTAACCCGTTCTGCACCGGCGACATATTTTATATTTGATGTCGGCAACATTTAGACGATTTCATGAAGCTTAGGAAGGATATATGGTAGGCAAAATTATTAATTGAGATAGCTTGAATTGGTAGACGTCTGTTTTATGCTCCAATCTACTAACCATTAGATCAGAAACTGCAATAATTACTCCTTCAGTATTATATCTCATTTTTCTGTTAATTAAATTCTGACTAACATTATGCGATTTCAGTGAGATTATGAAAACATGTTAAAATTCGAACCATTAATATCCTTTTTAAGCCATGCAGTACCGATGACGTCCTTTTAACTTTCTGCTGGCTACTATTAGACGATATTCAGTTTAAAAAGGGCCTCCAGCAATTAACAGGCTTCGAACTATAACACTTAACCCTTTTTACTATCAGACTCTTCAAACACTGCACAAAATCGTTTAAAAATAGCTACAATAAAAATAAAAAGAGGTCGCGGGTACAGAAGGGGATAAGTTGAACAGCTGAAAAACATCGTCTAGTTATAGCCAGATTTTGTTTTCAATTTGTATTTTGGTTTTGTGTGTTCACTGTTTTCTGTTGTGTTGTCCCTATGCTGGGCTCTGTCTTGAGTCGCCCCCCCCCCCCCCCAAAAAAAAAAAAGGAACAAAAATAGGAAAAGTGGGGATTGGGCCTGAGTATATGAATAAAATAAATAAAATAAATAAAATAAATAAATACATAAAATAAAAATAATATAATAAATATAGCCAGAGTAATATGAAAGAGTTCGTCATGGTATCCTGAAAGGGTTAACATTTGAGGATTATGTCGCGCGTTGACTGTTCGTTCTGGCTATCATTAGACGATGTTAAAGTGCTTAGGAAGGATCTGTGAGAATAAATAGGGTAAAGACTCTCAATTAAGGGGATAGGGTTTATATTTTGGTCGGTTTCTTTCTGTATTTATTATTTGTTTAGTTTCCTCGCTAGACCTCCATCAAGCTTAAAAAAACACCCCCCAGAACCTCCTTCAAGATAAATTTGTACTTTTTTCGGTTGAAAAATTTCCTAGCCGAAGCCCGATTCCTACTAAAGTTACAAGCTCGCTATCGCTCGCCAGGAAAACATTGACACCTAATTGGCACGAAAGGTACTAATATTTATAAAGAAATAGGGTGACAGATCTTAGAATCGCCAAACTAATAGGGCGAACGTCTTATAATCTCAAAAAAAATAGATCTAAACATGAGGGAGAAAGGGGTGTAGAAAAACGACATAATTCTCTCCCCAATAACCTTCTAACTTCCATAAACCCTTCCTAATCTTAATCAAACCGTCTAATAATGCCTAGAACTAACCGTCAAAATACGTCATAATTCTCAAAGGGTTAACCTCTTATATATTTATTCTGGCTGCTAAGAGACGATTGTATGCAGTTTAAGGGGGGATGGGCCGGTTGTCTGGACCACTTTCTCCCTCATGTTTAGCCCCATTAGTTTTTCAGATGTTAAGATGTTTGCCCCATTAGTTAGTCGATTTTAAGACCTTTCGCCCCATTTCGTCGTCAATATTTAGACCTTTCATGCTATTTAGGTGTCAATTTTTTCCCTGGCGAACGATAGTGAGCCTGTAATGTTGGAAGAACCGGCCTTCGGCCGGGACATTTTTCTACCGAAAAATGTACAAATTAATCTAGAAGGGGGATCTAAAGGATGTTTTTTTTTTTTCAATTTGATGGAGGTCTAGGGAGGAAACTAGACAAATAATGAATACATGCAAAAATCGCCCAAAAAGTGAACCATCCCCCTTAAATAGGGTTTCCAGCATTAACAGGCTTCGAACTATCTCGCTTAACCATGTTTACTACCACAGATCCCTCTTAAACTTCACAAAATCGTCTATATATAGCTATAATGGTATTAACCCTTTCAAGCTCCAGGACTCATTTTTGTCTATTTTCTGGTATTTATTGGACGATTTTATTCAGATTAGGAAGGGTATATGGAAGTCAGAGGGTTGATTGAGATAGTCTTTACCGATTTAATACCCACAGATCCTTCCTAAGCTGCATAAAATCGTCTAATGATAGCCAAAATAAACTGCCTAAACCGCGTCAGAGCTTGAAAGGGTTAACAGGACGTCGCCGGTACAGAAGGGGTTAAGGCATAGAGAACCTGACGGGATGGCGCTGAATGTGGCCTGCCACCTGTACTTATTACGTGACGCTAATGACGAACATCACTTGGGTAACTCCGGGCCCGGCGACGCGTGCTAGATGGCTTATAAGGGGGGAGTGCTTCTATTTTGGCCTATGTATTTATTTATTTATATATTTTTGAGTTACTCACTAGCCCTCCATCAAGCTTAAAGAAACACCCCCTAGACCCACTTTCAAGATAAATTTGTACATTTTTCGGCAGAAAAATGTCCCGGCCGAAGGCCGATTCCTTCTAAAATTACAGGCTCGCTATCGCTCGCCAGAAAAAATCGACACATAAATGGAATGGCACGAAAGGTCTTAATATTGACAAAGCAATGGGGTGAAAGGTCTCAAATCGCCAAAATAATGGAACGAACGTCTTAAAATCTCAAAACTAATATGCTAAACATGAGGGAGAAAGGGGTCCATAAAAAGCGACTACCTCCCCCTTAACCCTCTCGGTACCGGTGGCGTCTTTTTGGTTTATTCAGCGGCGTTTAGACGATTATTTGAAGCTTAGGGAGGATATGTATTAGCTAAAAAGGATTGATTGGTAGGCGTCCTTCTTAAGCTGAATATAATCGTCTATTAGGTGCCAGAATATAATGAAAAGGACGTCACCGGTACTGAATAGGCGGTAAAAATAGACAGACTGCCTTGACTTATTTTTCTGGTAGGTTAATGAAGGGTCCTATAGAGCGCTTTGAAGAGAATTGGCCTTTGTTCTGTCGTGCTCCCGTGGAAAAGTGGCAATGGCAAGATTTTTTAAAGAGAACGGCGAATGGGAAATCAGTAATGCCTTCAGGACATGAGGACACGTTTCTTTCTAATATTCTGACTATTAATAGACAATTTTATGCAGTTTAGTTCGGGTCTTTAGAATCAGCGGGACCAATCATTTGTGACAGCACATAGCCGCACTCACCCTCCGTCTCCACTATTGGGGTTCTCCCTGGGTGAGAATCCAGGTATCTGCCCGGCCCACATCAAGTATCGTATCGCAAGATTGGTCGACTTGCCTCAGCCATAATTTCCGTGATCTTTCCCTATGCCTCCTCCACTCAGAGTTGTCCTACGTAAAGACCACCAGCCTAGTGAGCAGGGTCAGTATCAGAGAGGCCAATCACATGCCCATATATCTCAAGTTGGCATTCACGGACCATGCCACTAATGTATCTTGTATCAGTTTCACGGAGTAGTCACTGGTTTGAGATGTAGTCATGACAGCGATAGCCCATGATACTGCGAAGACATTTAGTACCAAAGGAGTTGATGTGTCTCTTCAACTCACTGTTAAGTGTCCATGTCTCACATCTATATAATAAGACAGGGAGCACCAATGTCTTGAAGATCCACAGCTTTGTCCATCTGCACAGGTATTGACACCACCAAATACTTTTGTTGAGTGAATCCATTACCCCATACGCTAAGCCGAGGCGATGATTGACATTGTAGCCTGACTCACCACTTTATTGGATCACGCAACCAAGATAAGAACATTTCTTGAAGATCTCTAAGTCCTCCCCACATGCATGAACATATTGCACTGCATCTTCCAATAAGTCAGCAAATGCTTGGACTTTGGTCTTAGTCCAAGAGTTCTTTAAGCCAAGCGGCTCTGACTCCTCATGTAGTGTCTCAAGCCAATCTGAGAACATCCAACGTCTCCGCTAAGATCACTGCATCATCTACAAAATCACGATCAGTGATCCTAAAATTGCCGACGTCTGCTCCACAGCGACTCTTCCCAACCTTCCGGTCCACTAACCAGTCCATACAAGTGTTGAAATGTGTAGGTACTATAGAACAAACCCCCGTCTCACTACTGAATTCACAGGGAAGAAGGAGGATGCTTGCCCACCATGCTTGATAGCATTCTCTGTTCCTGTATAAAGTCCAAGCATCAGGTTAATAATCACCGCTTGGATCCTGCGTAGCTGTAGTAGCTCCCAAAGCATCTTTTGGTGCGCTGAATCAAATGCCTTTTTGGAAGAACATAAACTGCAAGCAACCCTTTTAGAAACTCAAGTCGGCGTTCTACAAGGTCCCAGAAAGCCAGAATCTGGTCCATTATTGACCTCTTGGGTGTAATTCTGGTGGATTGCTCAGGACTCTGCTCTTTTAGCAGATGGCCTAAGATTCACATCATTTAAATATGGGCAAAGACCTTGCCTGGCACACCGAGCAGTGTGATACCACGGTTGTTATTGCAGTCCTGTTGGTCCTCTTCTCCTTTCCAGATAGGGGTGACCAGACCCCTTTTCCAGTCAAGATTAATGGTACTTGTCTGCCATACAGCACTCAGGACCGCATGTAAACTGTGGACAGTGGACTCACCCCCAGCTTTCAATAGTTTTCCAGGAATGCCACAAATACCATGAAATAGCTGCATAGGTTCTCAAAGGGTTAACACATCAACAGTATAAACAGTGGCAGTTCATCTTTCAATTGGTGGTTGAATTCTAAAGAAGAAAGGAGGAATGACTTGCAAAATTCGACTGTAAGGTGCTAGATTGTTCAGAGGTATATTTAGATCAAAGGATAGTGTTGACAAGATACCTGCAAACGCACTTTTGAAAGTATTGATTTGGCAACACCTTCCATAAACCATAAATTCATTTGTCTGTCAACCTTGGACATGCAAGGAGAGTGTGGGAGAAAAACATTGAAAACATTGAATACAGAAGTGAGAGGGGGAGAGAAACACGGTGGAGGGACTGACACACAACACAGACACAATAAAATATACATGCGTGTAGCTTATATTTATTGTATTGTATGTTGCTGTTGAAAGTGGGAAAGACTGAAAGGTATTGTCATATAGTTTGGCTATATAGGCAACATCAGAAGGACAATTTATTCATGAATTTACTATACAATACCTGGTTTTAGCTGATAAGTGTTCGGTTGAACCTGCTGCAATTATGCCACTTCTTCGTATCATTACCTGTGGTATTAGGGCATCTGTTAGAGACAATAACTTCGTGTAATGCCAAACATAGCCTCAGTGACCACCACTCCAGAAGGACATAAACGCCGCCATGACAGAGGCCTAGAGAGCCTTTCTCGTGATGAACACCATTCGCGCCAGCTACCACCAAAGCATGATGCCATCTACCACCACCAGAGCAACAGCAGAGTCAGAACAGGCCATTCTAGCTCTCAACACTATCAACTAGTGCAGCACAGACGAACGGAACACTATGACCAGCAACCAAACAACCAACATCAGCAATAACCCTATTTGTTTAGTCACTGCCAAGTGTGAGACTGGCACAAGCTTGGGATCGGCTCCCCTACCAAGTGTGAGACTGGCTACCCTGTGAGGACCCTTGCTCATAGGTTGTGTGTGAAACTGACACCATTGTTACCTGTGAGGCACCTCGCTCACGCGCCGTGTATGAGACCAGAAAGTCACAAAAACAAAAATAGCGTACTGCGTCTAAATTTTAGAATCCTTTCCTTGCTAACAAGTGTTTTTCCCGGCAGGAAAACAATACACATAGATATTCTCCTTTATTATCCCCTATTCAATATCGTTCACTTACGATTGGAGACTCTGTTACCAACATAACCAAAAGATACCTATGGTAGGAATTCACTGGTATTGCAACATCCGTCATATATGTATTATAACATTTTGACTTCCGAACATATAATTATACTTGTTCCCTGTGATCATCTTATCAAGGAGTCTTGCTAAAGACATAACATACTTCAGTATAAAATTGGGCAGGCCAGCCTATTGTATATCCAATTATCGAACTTAACATCAAGTATTCAGACACCATTTTCCATGCATTTAAATTTTATGTAAATACTGTATTAATATAATTGTGCTTAGAAGTAAACTTTGATTAAGTCTAAGCAGCTACACGCATATTGAATTCCATAAATATTATCACACGTTCTTCAGGGCATACCTTTGATTCACAATTCAAGCACGTATCTATTTGAGCCCTACTCAAGCAAACCTGATATTATTTACATGTTATGATATTCTGTGTTTATGACTTAAATTGATGATAGCTTGAAGTTTTGTTGGGGGAGACATTATGATATGTGCATAAATACTGTTAAGTGTTGTTTTGTACCTATTGCAGAACTCACCTTGTGTTTCTATTGTATTTGTATGTAGACCTCTTAGTTTCTCCCCATTAGAAGAACTAACATATACCTGTTTTGCCTACACATAGTATTAATTAGGATCTCTTTTGTTTGTTTTGTATATATGACAACGTTTGGCATATAGCTTTGTTCAGGTCACTATCAAGCACAGGCACACAAAGCATTAAAGTATCGGTCACAACTAAGACTTAATGCCATTCACTCTATGCACAATTATTCAAACTTAGTGCCTTTCAGAACAATGATGTCTTTATATATATATATATATATATATATATATATATATATATATATATATACATATATACAGTATATATATATATATATATATATATATATATATATATATATATATATATATATATATATGTATATATATTCTTTTTCTTCTGACTATCATTAGATGATTTTATTAATTATTTAATTTTCACAGGTCCTTCCTGAGCCCAAATATACTGTTATGTGTCAATTTCACAAGTTCCCCACCATAAACATTTAAACCCGAAGTGCCACAAAAGAAAACGGAACAACTAATGACAAATCTGGCCATACATACAGAGGATACTAAAGCCAGTATTAATCTCCTCCTAGGGAGTCTCACATGAGAAACTTGGAATAACAAGGGTATGCCTCGCTCCTGCTCATCTAGTTCCAGCGTGAACTTCTTGTCCTCAAGGCACACCAAACTAATGCTGAAACCAAATCTAACACTATGTCAGCTGACTCTACACCCATGAGCTTAACCCTTCCTACCCGGGCTCCCTTAGGTAAGGACAGCTCTGCAGAAGGGCCGCTACCCGGCCGTCCTTACCTAAGACAGCAGCTTAATAGCCTAATTAAGCTTGGTCTGAACGCCGTGCGTACGACGTATGTCAACAAACCCAAGCGTTCGTCACCGCACCTCCGAAAACAAGAAGGAGAAGACTCTTCAATGTTATTGTTCTGACGTCACAACGAAATTAGTGTCTGAAAAGCCCCCATATTGGCAACATCTCTGCAATATTTGCTCCACTGAAATCGTCATCACAACTGAACCAGTTGACTTACAGAGCTCTACTCGATGCCAAAATACAGATTGAAAACCGCACTACGATTATAGATGAGTGGGAAAGTTCTAGCAGTGAAAATAAACATAAATACGGTAGCCTAGGCCTAGACGTTTTTCAGCCATTTCGCCCGGGTACGGGCGACCGTCCTTAGGTAAGACAGGCCGGGTAGGAAGGGTTAACAAAGTTTACCTTTAACCCTCGCCGAACGGCCATTTAACCCTTCCTGCCAGCGATGGATCCTGGTGAATCTTCGAACTATCGGGATTTTGGCGCACTTATAAACGCGCAAAATTATGGCCTAATCTAGGTTATACAGTATATATAGTATATCCAGAGGCAATAATCGGTGTTATCTTGCAATGGGTGAAGACTAGAACTCTAGACCAAGTGGTTCAGTTTTTATTATAAAAATAAGTAGGTCAGTTATGGCTGCCGCGAGCCTAGAACCATGAGAATTCTCGAGTTTCGTCATTTACGGATACACATATCTCTGCAAATAAATGGCCTAACCTAGTTTATTTATATACCAGAGGCAGTACTCAGTGTAATCTTGCGATGGGTGAAGACTAGAACACTGTACATTAAGCGGTTATTGTGTGAGGTGGAAAATGTAGCCGAGTGTTTTTGCTTGCTACTGAGAACTGTTCGAATTCGGCGATTGCAATATCAGCAGCCACGGCTACAGCCTATTTACATTCGTTCAACAATTGATCATTGACTATTAATAATATATTATGTATTTATATTGATTATATTTATTATAGATTAATAATGACTGAATTATTTCACCATTGTTACCATTCATAAGTCACTGACGACTGCTTTCGTGCATCATCTGGGACTAAGGAAAATCAATACAAGCTTTGATAAGGCCTGCAAGCATGCAAGAGTCAGCTGACTGACTGACTGACTTATTGTATAGACAATCCGATATGAGCTATAAAACAATTACAATCTATGACCTCCCACTGATCAGGAGTATAATATAATAACCCTCAACTGAATGACGGCCCCGTAATTGATGTCGTTATTATGATGACCATTTTTGTCGTCACTTAACGATGGTGCTGATGGGGTTCCCGCGGTAAAATACTGGAATTGCCCCCGCCGTCCTAAATTTGGGAATTGCGTTACCGCCACCGCCATCACGAGGCCGGAGTCTGATAGGTTGGAGATTGACTTTCTAACACACACACACACCAATATACACAAGCAATATACACATTCGCCCACTTAGAATTTGCATTTTTGTTCATATGAAGGAGACAAACGGTAGGCTACCTGAAACGAGTGTCTCCCTCAAAGCCAAAAGAGTGACCGAGGGCCAAATTCAATGGACGTTGGGTTCAAAATACCTAGACACACGTAGTTTAAAGCAGTATAAGTTATAAGATGAAGGAAAGATTTATTGCAAGACAGAGTTCCAGGGTTTCCTTGTTGAGTTGAAGAAAGAGTGACACATATGCACAAACACGAACGCAGATCTAAATATCCATACAAGCACATAGTAATTACATTATCATTACACAATCAACTGCTTTCAGGCATTCACAAGCACATATACAAGGACTTACAAACACAATACACACAGTCACACTCATAGACGTTCTCATTCACACATCCTTATACACCAATGCATACCCAAATATATAAACAAGCACATACACACAGTCGATCATAACGTACATGCACTCACATACACACAGTCGATCATAACGTACATGCACTCACATACACAGGAATATACATACTGTAGGTACATAATAATACAAACGCAAGATATCCGGTCTTATTAATTTTATTCTAGCTATATTTAGATGATTGTGTGCGGTTTAAGAAGGATCTGTGGTAGTAAAAAGGGTTAAGTGTGATATTTCGAAGCCTGTTAATTCCTGGAGGCCCCTTTTAATCTGAATACAATCGCCTAATTGTAGCGAGAATAAAGCTAATTAAGGTATATTAATGTTAATTAAATGTAAAGGGTAATTAACTTATTCAGTACCGGTGATGTCTTGTTTATCATATGCAGGACACTATTAGGCGATTTTATTCAGCCTAGGAAGGATCTGTGGTAGCTCAAAAGATTATATGAGATAGTCTATAGCCTTTTCATTGTTAGAAGTCTTTCCTAAGCTGAATAAAATCATCTAATGCTAGCCAAAATGTAATGCAAAGGACGTCACCGGTACTGAACGGGCTAAATAATTCATAACTATATACTTGATAAAGGTATATTGGTAGGACTAAACCCATGTTATAATATGATAGAAAGGTAAATCACTAGGGGTGGACCTAAATCACTAGGGGTGGACCTAAATCACTAGGGGTGGACCTAAATCACTAGGGGTGGACCTAATCATTGTATACTTTTCGTTTACCTTCTATATGTGTTTACAGTGCAGAAGAAATATATGTAGTATGTAGTATTGTAATCATCGTGGTCTTTGCATAGTTGGGGTTCTTTTTGTTTTAGTAATATTAAAACCGTTGATGTGAAGAACTGATGTTTATTTCATTATGTATGTATTATTATTATTTATTATTATTATTATTATTTATTATTATTATTATTATTATTATTATTATTTATATGCCATTATTGTCATCAACTGATACACATACATAACACACAATGTACGGTACACATACAAACAAGTACATACACACAGACGAACACTTCAGACATTCACAAACATATTGTAAGCCTATAAAAAACATGCATTCAAACACACACACACACACACACACACACACACACACACACACACACACACACACACACACACACACACACACACACACACACACACACACACACGCTCTTGATGGCTAGTTGGATAAGAGCGCTCGCTTAATAGTTATAGTGTATATTAGATTTTCACTTTCGAACCTCCATTAATATATTGTTATGGGACAAGCCTTGAATGTCCGGTCGCCCAGCACTCGTTCGGATGTTAAGGGAGCCCACCTCGCTTTTTTTCACTTTCTCTCCCTCTCTCTTTGGCATTTATCCATTCGGCCCCATTCAGCCTACTGTTTAAGACGTTTACCCCCATCCACGTGTCAATATTTTCCTGGCGAGTGGTAGCAAGCCAACATATATATATTTTTGTTTTGACAAGCTAAATTTGTAAATTTTTCGATAGAAAAAATTCTCCGGCGAAGCCGGTTTTTCCATACAATTTTTTTTTTTTTTTTTTTTTCTATGTGATTGAGGGAGGCAAAAGGCATAACTGCCTATAGCGAGTGCCTCCCCCATAGTTGAAAGAGTGACAGGGCCAAAATCAAGGGACGTTCGAGCCAAAATGCCTGGACACACGGAGTTTGAAGCAATTTAAGTCATAGGAAGAGGGAAAGACTGATTCTGGGAGAGAGTTCCAGAGCTCAGATGTTGAGTAGAAGAAAGTTTGAGAGTAACGTTTCACTCTTGGGTTGGAGAGTTGCACAGAGTAGGGGTGGGATTGAGTTGCAAGACGGGTACCACGTGCCCTACGTAAAGGAGGTGGTATGCACTGGGATAGCTCTGAGGAACACTGATTATTATAGTAGCGATAGAATAGCGAGAGAGATGCAACATTGCGGCGGAGAGAGAGAGACTGCAGAGAGTTGGTGAGTGGACGGGAGTTAATGATTCGAAAGGCCTTCCTTTCAACTTTGTCTAGGAGAGCGGTGTGAGAGGAACCTCCCCAGACATGTGAACAATACTCAATGCAAGGGCGCACTATGCCCCTGTACAGAGCAAGAAGCTGTGCAGGGGAAAAGAACCCCCTAAGGCGGTTCAGCACACCGAGCTTCTGGGAGGCTGCCTTAGCAAGACTGGTAATATGGTCCTTCCAAATGAGAGCAGAAGAAAAAGAGACACCAAGAATATTGAGAGAAGATGAAGGGTTGATTTTTGTATTGTTGAAGAATAAGGGATAGTCCGCTGGGAGATCCTGACGGGTAGATAGATGGAGAAATTGGGTTTTGGAAGCATTAAAGTTAACAAGGTTTTCTCTGCCCCAATTGGAAATAGTATTTAGATCAGAATTTAAGAGTTCTATGGCTTCATTACGTTTGTCGTTGAGGGATTGCTGGCTGGGGCGTTCTGAAAAACTAATGGAGTAGTGTAAGGTTGAGTCGTCTGCGTATGAATGGATGGGAATTAAGGTACAGTTAAGGAGATCATTTATAAAAATTAGAAAGAGAATAGGAGATAGGACAGAGCCCTGAGGAACACCGGAGTTTATAGGGTGAGGAAGTGAACAATGGCCGTCCACAACCGCAGCTATGGAACGGCCAGAAAGGAAATTAGAGACAAAGGCACAGATGGAGGGATAGAAACCGAAGGAGGGTAGTTTAGAAATTAAAGATTTATGCCAGACTCTATCGAAGGCTTTCGATATGTCTAGTGCAATAGAAAAAGTCTCACCGAAGTCCCGAAGTCCCTGCTGTCTCGCTATAGCTCGCCAGGAAAAAATCGACACCTGGATGGGGATAAACGTCTTAAAATAGTTAGCTGAATGGGGCCGAATGGATACAAGCAAGGGAAAGAGAGAAAAGGAGAGAAAGATGAAAAAAAAAAAAAACGGTGACCTCCCTTAAATGACGTGTCGGCTGCAGGAAGTAGCTTGGGGGTGGAGGGAAGCAAAAATATTATAGTTTTTGTATTCATCTTATATTTTGTTCTGGCTACATATCGGAGTTTGCATTGGTAGTGGCACCTGGATGGATAGTATTATTTTTTCATCTAGCTTGAATCTTGTATCTATCTATCTATCTATCTATCTATCTATCTATTGCCTTACTCCTTACTCCCCTTTATGAGGGTGGCAATACACAAAACGGCCCCAAGCGGACTTGCCTCATGTGAAAAGGACAACCCGTGCCAGTTTAAGGACTTTCAGGATTGAGCACTCAACTTATGGTCCGTCTGACTCCAAGGCCCCCTATGTATATATTTAGCACTATCTTCCTACAGTGGTGGGCTGTCCATGCACTAACCTGCTTCACCATACAGTGGTGGGCTGTCCATGCACTAACCTGCTTCACCATACAGTGGTGGGCTGTCCATGCACTAACCTGCTTCACCATACAGTGGTGGGCTGTCCATGCACTAACCTGCTTCACCATACAGTGGTGGGCTGTCCATGCACTAACCTGCTTCACCATACAGTGGTGGGCTGTCCATGCACTAACCTGCTTCACCATACAGTGGTGGGCTGTCCATGCACTAACCTGCTTCACCATACAGTGGTGGGCTGTCCATGCACTAACCTGCTTCACCATACAGTGGTGGGCTGTCCATGCACTAACCTGCTTCACCATACAGTGGTGGGCTGTCCATGCACTAACCTGCTTCACCATACAGTGGTGGGCTGTCCATGCACTAACCTGCTTCACCATACAGTGGTGGGCTGTCCATGCACTAACCTGCTTCACCATACAGTGGTGGGCTGTCCATGCACTAACCTGCTTCACCATACAGTGGTGGGCTGTCCATGCACTAACCTGCTTCACCATACAGTGGTGGGCTGTCCATGCACTAACCTGCTTCACCATACAGTGGTGGGCTGTCCATGCACTAACCTGCTTCACCATACAGTGGTGGGCTGTCCATGCACTAACCTGCTTCACCATACAGTGGTGGGCTGTCCATGCACTAACCTGCTTCACCATACAGTGGTGGGCTGTCCATGCACTAACCTGCTTCACCATAAGGTATATGCAGTACAGATAGCCTTAAGGGGGGTTACCTGTTTTGGTTCTCTCCTTTTCTATCTTTCTCTGGCTTGTATCCATTCGGCCCCATTCAGCCAACTATTTTAAGACGTTTATCCCCATCTAGGTGTCGATTTCTTCCTGGCGAGCGATAGCGAGCCAGCATTATATGAAGAGATCCGGCTTCGCCGGAGAAAATTTCTATCGAAAAATGTACAAATTTAGCCTGCTGTCAAAAACATTTTAAAAATATGCTGGCTCGCTACCGCTCACCAGTAAAAAATTGACACCTGGATGGGGATAAACGTCTTAAAACAGTAGGCTGAATGGGGCCAAATGGATACAAGCCAGAGAAAGTGAGAAAAGGACAGAAATAACAAAAAGCAGGTCACCCCCCTTAATACTTAATCTCCTAGACGGGTTGCCGACCGAGGCTGACGAGTCCCATCCACCCGAAAATCTTCTACAAGTTTCATTCAGAGCTTAACAGAAAATATTTACAACAACAAATATATTATAGCTTTCGTATGACTGTTCCAAAGGATCTGAGGGAATTTTATGGGTAAAGACTATTTCAATTAACGCTCTGACTTGAATATACCCTTTCTAATCTGAATAAAAGTGCTTAATAATACCCATACACCAGAAAATCAATATGCAATCAGATCTTGTAAGGGTTAAGGGAGTACACTAGCATAGGAGATTATTACCAGCCTTGATGGTCATGTAGGCCATAGTACAGATGAGACGTTAGTATGAGCTCAGCTGCTACTTTCCCAGACTTGTGTGTGTGTGTGAGAGAGAGAGAGAGAGTGAGTGAGAGTGTGTGTGTGTCTGTAAGAGAGAGAGAGAGAGAATGTGTGTGTGTGAGGGAGAGAGAGTGTGTGTAAAAGAGAGAGAGATAATGTGTATGTGTGTAAGACAGAGAGAAAATGTGTGCGTGTGTGTGAGGCAGAAGGATGAGTGTGTGTGTGTGTTATCAAAACCTAATCTAAAAAGTTACCACTTTTTAACCGAGCTTTGAAATCATCAATTTTCCATCACAATCATGTTAGTATTTCAGTAGCCGTATTGTTTTGTATTTGAAGCGCAAGGAGTGTCATCATACAAACTAATCATTTCCTAAAAACAAGATCCGTTGATAATGTTTGGTAAAGCAATACATGCATGGTATACTGTTTTAGTTATGCAGTGCATTATATCAAAATATAATGTTTGGTAAAGCAATAAATGCATGGTATACTGTTTTAGTTATGCAGTGCATTATATCAAAATATAATGTTTGGTAAAGCAATAAATGCATGGTATACTGTTTTAGTTATGCAGTGCATTATATCAAAATATAATGTTTGGTAAAGCAATAAATGCATGGTATACTGTTTTAGTTATGCAGTGCATTATATCAAAATATAATGTTTGGTAAAGCAATAAATGCATGGTATACTGTTTTAGTTATGCAGTGCATTATATCAAAATATAATGTTTGGTAAAGCAATAAATGCATGGTATACTGTTTTAGTTATGCAGTGCATTATATCAAAATATAATGTTTGGTAAAGCAATAAATGCATGGTATACTGTTTTAGTTATGCAGTGCATTATATCAAAATATAATGTTTGGTAAAGCAATAAATGCATGGTATACTGTTTTAGTTATGCAGTGCATTATATCAAAATATAATGTTTGGTAAAGCAATAAATGCATGGTAAACTGTTTTAGTTATGCAGTGCATTATATCAAAATATAATGTTTGGTAAAGCAATAAATGCATGGTATACTGTTTTAGTTATGCAGTGCATTATATCAAAATATAATGTTTGGTAAAGCAATAAATGCATGGTATACTGTTTTAGTTATGCAGTGCATTATATCAAAATATAATGTTTGGTAAAGCAATAAATGCATGGTATACTGTTTTAGTTATGCAGTGCATTATATCAAAATATCATATTTACTGTAAATGTAATAAAATCAATATTGTACAAATATTTGTAATTCCCCTTTAATATTTATAACTATCCAGAAAAGGCTGTTCGAACAAGAAAGATATGATTAGCTCTTTTTCCGAAACAAACAAGTAAAATATCCATTAAATTAATATAATCAAACGAGTAATAACATGTGCCCATCGCCCAAGGTGTCATTACAATACTTAAATAAGCTTGTTGTAATATATAAGTAAATCATTGTCACGTGTAATTACTAATTGGTACAAACTTATAAAAATGCCATTACTTATGTTATTCATTATGAAGCACCAGGTAAATACAATGCGGAACATAACGTATCATATGATGAACGTTGCCTGTACTGTCACACACACATACACACAAACGCATAATTCGTCTTCTTTTTGTTCTGTATCTCTACAACAATCGTAACTTATTCATGTATGCAATTCACTTAATATTATGTGACGTAATTATATATATATATATATATATATATATATATATATATATATTTTCTTTAATACATACGAGGTTGAAAGAAATGGCAATTTCTGCGTTGGAAATTTTATTATTCAAAGTTTCCAGGTCTCTGATGAGTTTTCGCTGGGTGGCAGGAAGTAGATGAAGGAGATGAGCAAAATTCATGGTGGTACAGGGTTACATTAAAGTACATGAAGATACAGGATATACGACGCGTTTCACTGGACAACCAGCATTATCAAGTAAGGAAGGAATGATATAATTTTTTTTTTTTTTTTTTTTTTTTTTTTTTTTTTTTTTAGGAAGGAGGGGGAATAAGTAGAGGGTTTGGTCAGGAAGGTAAAGTAGGAAATTATGAAGTACAGTAGAAGGGAAAAAGTTGGTGGGCCGGCCACTTTGCTGTTTTTATTTATTAAGTGTTGTTATTGGGCAATTTATATAGTAGCTGAGGGCCTAACTGAAATATAATATTTATAACTAAGAAAAGTTTGTTTTGATTGAGTTATCTTGGTAATAGAAAATAAGGTGATAATTCCATGCGTGGGTCAATAAGCATGGAATACACATCTCTCCCTGTTGGTGAAAATGCATAGTCTATTTCTTCTTCTTTGTCAGGGTATTTTTCCTTCATCTTAGCAAGAGTAAGAGTTTGAGTATCTCTCAAGAATCCAGAATTGTCTTAAGTTAAACAGGAAGGGTATATATAGAGGGTGGAGGATCAGAGGAGGCGGAAAACAGGGGGCAAAAGTCTGCGATTGGTGGAAGGCTAAACTAGGAGAGAGAAAGGGGGTAACCGCTTCACACATGCGCACTGGATGCGGGATGGTGGTCGATAGGTGGGGTCGAAGCTGATTGGCTGCGTGTCGAGGGGCGTGGCCTAAGTTGTGTGGCGCCTGCAGAAGACGAAGCTGAAGGAGGTAGCGCGGGGGGCTGCGTCAAGGGCACCGGGGGGCGAGGAGGGGTGTTAGGTCCTGTAGGGTAGTGCCTTTTGGCAGAAGGAAGAATCTGAAGGTCCAGAGTTTGGTTGTTGATGTTGGGATGTAAGGCTTGGATATATAAAGCTTCGAGTATAGGTAATCTCCTTGGGTCACTTTCTTTATCGAGTATGGTGGTGTGTTTCTCTAACTCGTTGCGTGTGAGGTGAGGGTGGTTAGGGGTGAGATAGTGGTCTTTGATGGCTCCAGCCTGAAGGTGAAGAGTTAACCGACGTGAAAGACGAGTCTGCGTCATACCAATATAGGAATGAGGTTCACAGTCCTCATAATTACAGGTATGTTGGTAAATGACGTGATCGTCGGTCATCGGGCTCTTTATCTTGGTGGAGGCTGGTTTGTTGCGGAGAACGAGGTTGGAGGTCTTGGGGGATTTGTAATAAATTATTAATTTGATTTTGTTTTCCTGGTTGGTTGGGTGGACATGCTTGGAGATTATTATTATTATTTTATTTTTTTTTTTTTTTTTTTTTTATTTTTTTTTTCCAACTTACTTCCTCTCGGGCATAGGCTGAGAGCCTTAACATTCACCGCTTTACAATGAACAGTGAAGCCCGTGAGGTCTTGTTCCAGTCTAGGGAGTGAGACATGTGAAGCACGTAGAGTACAACGAGCACCTGCCATCTTGCCTTCACATGAGGCACGGTGCTCACTCATGGCCCGAAACGACCCCATCTCTGAAGCCATCTCGTTCCCGTGCTTCACTGTCTCACCCTTTAAGACGGCCTCGTCATTTTTGTGTTCAGAGGACATGTAATTGCGGTAGAAGATCTTAATTTCATTGGGGGGGTCAATGTTGGGAGGGCTTTGGGTGTACCATTTTTCAAGATGGTGGTTGATGGTGCTGGAGATGTCGGAGTTGGAGTATCCGTTATTTACTAAAACTTGGGATAGTCTTTCTAGTTCCTGGTGGGTGTCGGCCAAGGTAGAGCAGTGCGTGAGGGCTCTCCTAACATAGGCGGAAATGGAGGATAGAAGATAACGGCGGGGGCATTCACTATCACCGTTGAGGCATTGTCCTGTGTTAGTAGGTTTAATGTAGACGCTTTATATATCCTTTATATATCCAAGCCTTACATCCCAACATCAACAACCAAACTCTGGACCTTCAGATCCTTCCTTCTGCCAAAAGGCACTACCCTACAGGACCTAACACCCCTCCTCGCCCCCGGGTGCCCTTGACGCAGCCCCCCGCGCTACCTCCTTCAGCTTCGTCTTCTGCAGGCGCCACACAACTTAGGCCACGCCCCTCGACACGCAGCCAATCAGCTTCGACCCCACCTATCGACCACCATCCCGCATCCAGTGCGCATGCGTGAAGCGGTTACCCCCTTTCTCTCTCCTAGTTTAGCCTTCCACCAATCGCAGACTTTTGCCCCCTGTTTTCCGCCTCCTCTGATCCTCCACCCTCTATATATACCCTTCCTGTTTAACTTTTATATCATTCCTTCCTTACTTGATAATGCTGGTTGTCCAGTGAAACGCGTCGTATATCCTGTATCTTCATGTACTTTAATGTAACCCTGTACCACCATGAATTTTGCTCATCTCCTTCATCTACTTCCTGCCACCCAGCGAAAACTCATCAGAGACCTGGAAACTTTGAATAATAAAATTTCCAACGCAGAAATTGCCATTTCTTTCAACCTCGTATGTATTAAAGAAAATTTATTACCTGGCTTTACATATATATATATATATATATATATATATATATATATATATATATATATATATACTGTATATATATATATATATACCGGTATATATATACTGTACAGTATAATAATATTATATATATATTTTTTTTTCTTTTTTTTTTTTGTGACTGAGGGATACAAAAGGCAGAACTGGCTGTAGCGAGTGCCTCCCCCAGAGTTGAGAGAGTGACCCGGCCAAAATCAAGGGACGTTCGAGCCAAAATGCCTGGACACACAAGACTGATTCTAATTCTGGCTTCCCAGAAGTTAGGCCTACTCAACTGTCTCCGTGGGTTCTTCACCTTCGCACAGCTTCTTGCTATGTACAGAGGCACAGTGCGCCTATGTATTGGGTCTTGTTCGCATATGTGGGGAGGTTCCACCCATACCGCACTCCTTGAAAAGGTAGAGTCAGAAGCATTTTGTCTCATCAACTCACTTTCTCTTACTAATTCCCTACAATCTCTGTACATGCCGCAATGCTGCATCTCTCTCACTCTTCTATCGAATCAGTGTTCTTCAGGGCTTTGCTCAATGTATATATCCTCCCTTACGGGGAGTGGGGTGAATTTGCTTTTCAACGCACTCACACACCTATTATGTCCAGCTCCCTAACCTGAGAGTGAACCGATTTTCCCGATTTTTCTACTAAAGAAGTAAACTTTGGAACTCTTTACCTCCATATGTCTTTCCCTCATCCTATGATTTACATTGCTTCAAGCTCCGTTTGTCTACACATTTCGACTCAAACGTACCTTAATTTTGACTCTATCACTCTTTCAACTTAGGAGAGGACACTTGTTACAGGCAGTTTTGCCTTTCGTCAACTTCATACTCATAGAAACAAATCATAATACTGTCAATTTTAATTTCATTCAATTTGTGCTGGTCGAAAATTAAATTAAATCGCTTCAACCCGAGTTGCGTGGGGATAGTTGTAATAATACCTGTTTGGTACTCTGGAATATGGGTCCTATGACCTTGAAATGGAATACTCTCTCCAAATAGGATTTAGGTTGTATAGGCATTATTTGTTAATGTTTTATCTCATAAATTTACCTTCTAGATTTTATTACAGAAACTGGAAATACGAAGTGACCAGGTTGGGATAGATAGTGCTGTGCTATGTTCTCCTTCTCCTCTTCGTAGAGCTATATTGTTGGCCCGCCATACCACTGTATAATCGATCCCGATATATCACGAATCAATATCTTCCAAAGGGCTCAAACTTTTAGTATAATCTCCGATAAACGTCTATTAAATGATTTGGAAACTCAATGACCAACACTTTAATTTCGAAATAATATTATATCCACAACAACAAGAAACATAACTATAGCTAAAAGTCCTCGCTGATGGTACGGATTTCCCCCTGGCCCACGGACTGTACCCTGTTCCAAAAAAAGTTGGCTAAAACATTTGAACATTAACCTCTATAACTCACAAACGACTAAAGTAATCAAGCTAATTGTTCTACCAGTTGGGAAGGGTCAGCCAAGGAATAGGTGTGAAAATGCTCATTTGCTCTTGCCCTTTCTGAGCAATAGAGGTTAGGGTTCACGATTTCTAGCCTACCTAATTTGGAACAGGGTATAGTATATTCATCTTCCAATACTTGCGTGTATATATTATATATTGTAATCCTTGTTTCTGTGTTTTTTTTTTGTTTTTTTTTTTCTTTATTTTTTTTAACGGTCTAATGAAATAATTGCAGCTTCACTAACAACGTTTCGATTCGAGCTTCATCATGTCAATATCAAATATAACCATGTCAATAAAGTGTTCCTCCTCATATGGAGTTTATATTCATGTTCCATGTTCGCAATGTATATATACATCATTTGTTATCAAATCCTTTTCGAAATCTGCACATGCCATGCATAGTGTATGTTACAAGCTTCTAAATCAGTAGCGCAAGAAACAAACATTTATTGGGCTGAATATGTAGTTTTGGTCGTTTAATTATTGGTACGACTTATGTAAATTATAGCATCAATAGTTAAGTATTTTAATTATCTCTCTCTCTCTCTCTCTCGCTCTCGCTCTCGCTCTCTCTCTCAATTAAAATCCAATTAAAAACCAGTTGTAGTCACGACCATTTTTATAGAGAATTAAACTACATATCCCCCTTCCTCTATCTCCCTTAATCTGTATGCCTGTCTGTCAAACTATTCTATCTATCTATGTATCTAGCATGTTATCTGTCTATCCATCTTTGTATCTATCTATCCTAGTATCTATCTATCTATCTATCTCTCACTCTATGGGTGGGTGTATATATATACAGTATACAGTATATACTTTGTGTTTTTCTATGTGGATGCGGGAGACAAAAGGCAGAACTGCCTGTGACGAGTGCCTCCCCCAGTTGAAAGAGTGACAGGGCCAAAATCAAAGAATGTTCGAGCCAAAATGCCTGGACACACGGAGTTTGAAGCAATTTAATTCATAGGATGAGGGGAAGATGGATTCAGGGAGAAAGTTCCAGAGCTCAGCTGTTGAATAGAAGAAGGTTTGGGAATATTGTTCCACTCTTGGATTGGAGAGTTGCACAGAGTAGGGATGGGATTGGGCTTCAAGACGGGTTCTACGTACTCTACGTAGAGGAGGTGGTATACACTGAGAGAGCTCTGAGGAACATTGATTATTGTAATAGCGGTAGAATAGCGAGAGAGATGCAACCCTGCGGCGAAGAGAGAGAGACTGCAAAGAGTCAGTGAACGGACGGAGTTAATGAGACGAAAGGCTTTCTTTTCTACTTTGTCGAGAAGTGCTGTGTTATAAGATCCTCCCACACATGCGAACAATGCTCATTACATGGACGCACTGTGCCCCTATACAAAGAAAGAAGCAAAATAGGGGTAAAGAACCCGCGGAGGCGGTTGAGCACACCCAGCTTTTGGGAAGCTGTTTTAGCAAGGGTGGTAATATGGTCTTTCCAAGTGAGATAAGGAGAAAAAAAAAAAAGGCTCCTAGAATACTGAGAGAAGATGAAGGATTGATTTGTGTATTGTTGAAGTATAAGGGATAGTCCTGTGGGAGTTCTTTACGGGTAGATAAATCGAGACATTGGGTTTTGGAAGCATTGAAAGCAACAAGATTTTCTCTGCCCCAAATGGAAATGTTTGATAGGTCAGAAGTTAAGTGTTTTACTCCTTATTTTTTGAGTGCTTGCTTGCTGTTTTTTTTTGGAAAACTAGTTGAATTGTGTAAGGTAGAGTCATCTGCATATGAGGAAAGAGGCAGAGACGGAAGATTTTGGCTAGGCAGGGAGTCCGCACGGAAGCTCAGTTTTTTAGTACAACAGGAGGAACACCATCCGGACCGTACGCGTATGCCTTCTTAGGATTTAGCCCAGAGAGGGTAGAAAGTACATCTTAAAATGAGATTAGGATATTAGGCATGAGTAAGTGAGAGGGGGGTGGAGAGGGAGGAATAGCACCAGAATCATCCAAGGTGGAGTTTCTAGCGAAAGTTTGGGCGAAGAGTTAAGCTTTGTCAGAGGAAGAAGTGACGGTAGTGCCATAAGAGTGGAAAAGGGGAGGGAAAGACGAGGAAGAGAAATTATATATATATATATATATATATATATATATATATATATATATATATATACCGTATATATATATACTGTATATGTATATATATATATATATATATTATATACAGTATATACTGTATACTGTATATTACTATCTACCATATACCATTCTGTCTATTCGTATATCTGTTTGTGTATCTATGTATTTACCTATCAATCTCTGTATCGATCTATCGATCTAGCTATCTATCTATCCATCTATATATCTGTCCATTTACCTCAATAACTAAGTAAACATCAGTCCACCCATCTGACCCCCCCCCCCCAGGCCTTGTATCAGTAATTACCTCTGGCTGGTGTGTTTCAAGGAGAGCTGCTGTACAAACTGCATATCATTACACTATCTGCTCCGACGTATTTTGGGTTATTATGTTATTTAGGAATTTTGCTTGTTTTTGTCATTTTGAGATAAATGCCCCGGCCAAAGGCCGATTTCTTCTAAGTAACAGGCTCACTGTCACTTGCCCCCCCCCCCCCCCCCCCCTTCCATAATTCTACCCCTGAATGGGGTAAAGCGTGTTATTATCGCTAAAAAAATGGAGTGAAACGTCTTACCATCTCCAAACTAATGGAGTGAAACAGAGGTCTGAATATAAATCCTCATTTTGCTTCCACCACAAAACTATAACCTGTTTGTTTTCAGGTGACCGTAAATGTAATCCTTTAGCAACTGATTTATCGTTACTTTATGGAAACAAACGGAATTATTATGTCGTTGTATTATAGAAATACATATTTAACACATAATAATCTATGCAGTAGCTCAGGGATCAAGATGGGGATATTACCATTTTACCGTCAGCTGAAAATATCAATTACAGTATTCCTGAATCCATAATAACAGGTGAATTACATATGGTGGATAACATACGGTGTGCTGACTTTACTTCAAACTCATCTGTTTTACCAATATTACAGTGGATCACTCTTTCACTGCAGTTTTTAATGTGGAAAGCTAATATATTAACAAAACTAAGTGAAACTAAGAGCGGTTACAATGAGAAGCATTTAGTTTAGTTTCTTAGCTGTATTCTGCATTCCTTAGTTGTTTTACATTTCGAAACAAAAAACCTTCGTCTGATAGATATTCTCTGTTCACAGTTGGCCGTATATGGCTCGGTTTCTTATCACCACCAAAACGGAGATTTGCGGAGATTAGCCTATGCAATCTTGGTTACTTGTCTCGTGTGTCTGCTTGTAGCAAAGGATTCCTAAAAGTCCTTGGACAAATTTCTTGACAATTGGTTCATCCCTTAATATGGTATTATCCCCTTGAGGATTATGACACATTTTGAATATCCATTCTGGCTATCATAGACGATTTTTTACAATTTAGGAAGTATCGATGAGCATCAAAAGGGTAAATATTATGTCAATAAACCCTCAGACTTCCATATTCCCTTCCTAATCTGAATAAGATTGGCCAACAAAATTGCCAGAATAAACTGTCAAAACGTGTCACAATCCTCAAGGGGTTAGCTATCTCTACATGTACCACTGCTCACAATCCTCAAGGGGTTAGCTATCTCTACATGTACCACTGCTCACAATCCTCAAGGGGTTAGCTATCTCTACATGTACCACTGCTCACAATCCTCAAGGGGGTTAGCTATCTCTACATGTACCACTGCTCACAATCCTCAAGGGGTTAGCTATCTCTACATGTACCACTGCTCACAATCCTCAAGGGGTTAGCTATCTCTACATGTACCACTGCTCACAATCCTCAAGGGGTTAGCTATCTCTACATGTACCACTGCTCACAATCCTCAAGGGGTTAGCTATCTCTACATGTACCACTGCTCACAATCCTCAAGGGGTTAGCTATCTCTACATGTACCACTGCTCACAATCCTCAAGGGGTTAGCTATCTCTACATGTACCACTGCTCACAATCCTCAAGGGGTTAGCTATCTCTACATGTACCACTGCTCACAATCCTCAAGGGGTTAGCTATCTCTACATGTACCACTGCTCACAAGTATACTGTATATACTGCAGGCACGGCAGAAATACAGTACAGTCTATGTTCTACTGAGTGCTTTCATTTAGTGAGGGTATTCATAGATTCATGAACCCAGTGAGGGGTAACATATCTACCATGGTTGTAATAGTAACCGAGAGAGAGAGAGAGAGCAAAGAGAGAGAGAGAGAGAACAAAGTGTGTGTGTGAGAGAGAGAGAGAGAGTGAGTGAGTGAGTGAGACAGACAGACAGAGAAGAGAGAGAAAGAAAGAGAGTGTGTTTGTGCTAGAAAACTAAGACGACAACAGCAGAGACGGCCGGTCAAAGGGAAAACATTGAAGTGATAGAGTGGAGCCGTTATGAAGGTCCCAGCAGCCTGCCAGGTGACACCCTAGTTACAAAAGTTAAGAGGACATGGGCCGTTTTTCGGGTCTTCCTTCTTCCTCATGTTTATCCCCATTAGTTTTCAGATTTTACGACGTTTGGGCTATTAGTTTGGCGATGTTAAGACCTTTCACCTCATTTCTTTGTCAATATTAAGACTGTTTGTGTCATTTACGTGTCCTTTTTTTCCTGGCGAGCGATAGCGAGCCTGTAATTTAAGAGGAACCGGCCTTCGGCCACGACATGCACAAATTTATCTTGAAGGAGGGTCTTGGGGGGTGTATTTTAATAGTTTGATGGAGGTCTAGGGAGGACACTCAAAAAATGACAAAAAGTATATAAATGATGAAATAAATACACCCATCCCCCTTAATAAGAGCCTGTGCCTCCCTCTTCGGCCCTCATAGTGACGGTAGCGGCCCCCTGCAGGTCACGGGGTCTCAATATTGACGTGTAGCCGGCCTTTGATGACGGGTGGTGAAGGCCGAGACTGGTGGCCGTGACGACATTGATGGATGGGTACACAGAGAAAGGCTAGGCATTACAGTCAAAGTATATATATATATATATATATATATATATATATATATATATATATATATGTGTTTTTTGTACGTGTATGAAGGAAACAAAAGGCAGGTTACCTGTAACGAGTTTCTCCTCCAAAGCCAAATTCAAGATATGTTGGGGTCAAAATTCCTAGACACACACAGTTTTTAAGCAGTCTAAGTTACAGGATGAAGGAAAGATTGATTGAGGGAGAGAGTTCCAGAGTTCACTTGTTGAGTAGCAGAAAGACTGAGAACATTTGCTAACTCTTGAGTTGGAAAGATGAACTGATGGGACTGTTTTGAAAGGTGGGTGCCTCGCACTCGCCTCAAGGGAGGTGGTATGCACTGAGAGAGCTTTAAAAACACTGATTGTTATAATAGACATAGAAGTGTGAAAGGGATGCAACATTGCGGTGTGTAGAAAGAGATTGTAAGGAACTAGTAAGAGGAATTGAGTTTATAAGGCGAAAGGCTTTTGACTCTAATCTTTCGAGAAGTGCAGTAAGGGTAGAACCTCCTCACACATGCGAACAATAATCGATATATGGGCGCACTGTGCAGAGCAAGAAGCTGTCTGTGGGTGAAGAACCCACGGAGACTGTTGAGCACACATAACTTTTGAGAAGTTGTGTTAGCAAGAGTAGTAATATGATATTTCCAAGAAGCTCGGATGAAAGAGATACACCTAGAATATTGGGAGAAGAATAAGGGTTGAGTTGTGTATTGTTGAAGACTAATCGATAGTCATGTGGAAAATTGCGACAGGTGAATAGAAGGAGAAATTGGGTCTTCGAGGCATTAAAAGTACCAAGATTTTCTCTGTCCCAATCAGAAATATTTGATAGAAAAGAAGATAGGTGTGCTATGGCCTCGACACGTGCATTTTGGAGTGATTGCATGCTGGATTGTTGTGGAAAATTAGTTGAATATTGTGATAACGTACTTCAATAGGCTCGTATTACAGATTCCACATACTGTATATGTGTAATGTGTATTTATATAGTAACATATAAACAATTGAAACTATGTTCATGCATACCATTTAGTTACAATTTAACGTTCAATCTATAAAATGAGGGTAGAGGAAATTTACAGAATCTAACTCTGAGATTATCCAGAAACATAATTATACATTACAGTTCCGTGCACAAGTTACGGTCCTCTCATATAGATGGTTTTTAAGGAAGTACAAATTGTGGAATTGAATTTAGAGTGTAGTATCTTGTTTAACAGTTGCATAAGAAGATGAATTAGCTACTGCATAACAAGGAATTCTCCAAATTCAACAAAAATATTTTTATCTCAGCCACGCAGACGTGTCTAGAGCATCTCAGCTTTAGTAGGAAGAGGACAACCAAACTCGTAATATAAATAATGTTTATGTTCATATTGGAAGACGTTTCGACATAGTCATGCCATCATCAGTAATCTGAGAACAATAATAATTATATTGAAATGTAAATTACAAATATGGAAGCTACTAATTGTCATAATATTATATATACGGACAATTTGAAATTAAATTTACTCTTTCGAGGGTCGCTGATATATATGAATACAGTATTGCTTAGTATCTTCGGATTTCCCATACAATTTTTTTTTTTTTTTTTTTTTGTCGTGCAGTCTTATATATTTAGTATAGCTTAGGTATACATACATACATACATACATACACACATACATACATACATACATATAATCTCAAGAGAGGAAAAGAACGCGTGCGGGGAACTGCAGTACTGTTCATACCTCCCAAAACGAAACAATTTAACCTAAAAAACGGTCCCGAGAAAGTAGACAAGGACACGGAAGCCCCCCCCCCCCCCCCTCTCCTTGGCATAGAAATATTACAAAGACACAAGGAAACTTTTGTCCGTGTACCACAAACCCTGCAGTATAGAATGGGGCGTTCGGCGGCTTTAATTCTGGCTAACACTAAGCTTTTTTTAAGGGGGGGATGGTTGACTTTGTGTTATTTAATGTTATTCTAGCTATATTTAATGTTATTCTAGCTATATTTAATGTTATTCTAGCTATATTTAATGTTATTCTAGCTATATTTAATGTTATTCTAGCTATATTTAGAAAACCTTGTGCAGTTTAATGTTATTCTAGCTATATTTAGAAAACCTTGTGCAGTTTAATGTTATTCTAGCTATATTTAGAAAACCTTGTGCAGTTTAAGAATGATCTATGGTAGTGGAAAGTGTTAAGGGAGATAGTTCGAAGCCTGTTAATTGCTGGGGCCCTTTTTAAACCATACAAAGTCGTCTAAATTTAGCTAGAATTAAATTAGGAAGACGTCGCCGGTAAAGAAGGGGTTGAACACAACAATATAATAATGATCAAAGCCTGCTAGTGTACAATACAAATGATCATACATTAACCATGAGTGTAAGTTATATACATATACACATTTATTAACCATGAGTCTAAGTTATGGTTAATGTATGATCATTTGTAGATCAAGAGTATATATATACACATTTATTAACCATGAGTGTAAGTTATATACATATACACATTTATTAACCATGAGTGTAAGTTATATACATATACACATTTATTAACCATGAGTGTAAGTTATATACATATACACATTTATTAACCATGAGTGTAAGTTATATACATATACACATTTATTAACCATGAGTGTAAGTTATATACATATACACATTTATTAACCATGAGTGTAAGTTATATACATATACACATTTATTAACCATGAGTGTAAGTTATATACATATACAAATTTATTTTACTTATATATATAAAGTACATTCATAATTATATACACATAAATACACACATACATACTCATACATATAGGCCTACATAAATACATATATAAGAACATACAGTATGTGTATGTGTGTGTATAAGGAGTTACGTATACGAGAATGGTCGTTGCCTTATGCATCAATAAACTGTCAATAAACCTATTATAAAATATATATACAGGTATATAATTATATAATGGTGTGTGTGTGTGTGTGTGTGTGTGTGTGTGTGTGTGTGTGTGTGTGTGTGTGTGTGTGTGTGTGTGTGTGTGTGTGTGTGTGTGTGTGTGTGTGTGTGTGTGTGTGTGTAAACGCGTCACAGTAGCACGTGAACCTTATATATTGCAGAAGTCCACAGGGAAAATTGAAACACGAGGACCCAAGCGCTTTCGTGTATTTACATATTCAGGGGATAGCACACAGTGAAGGTACAAAAGCAAAAATATAGTTTTAAAACAATGCCACAGGTGATTTGATTACTAAAAATATGTTAGAGAGAAATAAATAAAACAATGCTAAGAAAAAAATACTTATGAAACATACAAATGAATCCGAACTTAAATGAAATAAGATACAATATCCAAATATGTTCTAAAACACCTATTATTATGACACAATATAGTTTGTTTAAAGAATAGTCGAATTTCTGTTTCGACTCCGTCCAAAATACATAATATAAATAAGAAGCGAAAATATAAGAACACTTGTATAAATACGAAGCAAGACATAGGCCTACCAGTAAATCAGAGTCGTGAGAATGTGAGTTTTAGTTATTTACAAATAATGTCAATATTGAATTAATTATATTTATACATCCAAAGGCTCATGTTCATATTGATATCATACGTGCTTATAAAATATCAGGATTCTATTATATATGTTACGACCGACAAACGAATTACAGGGAACCACAGCCACAGCATTATCCCATTTAATATTATTATCATTATCTCTGAACAAACACAGAACTCGAATCCTTTTCTTTCTCAATATCCCTTTGATGAATAATACGAATGTTAAGACCTTTGTCTGTCTGACAAATACATGAACTAGCACAGCGTTTACAGGGTCATTTGTAAACACATCTCATAGACTTTTCATAAGCATTCTTAATTAGCACATTTTTGATACTTATTGCTACTATACATAACATTTACATTAATATGCTTCATCAAATTAGGGATCTGAAAAAAATATTGTACTATATGGTAAAACAACCAAATTTATTTTACTATGTCTTCCCTTCATGCTGGAAGTTTGCTCACATTCAACCTGTCCCAAAGAAGGGTGACCGCTCTCAAACCTCCAACTATCGTCCAATTGCTCTCATCTCTTGTCTTTCTAAAGTTTTTGAAACTATTCTTGCTTCCAAATTTCTTAAGCATTTCTCGTCTCATAATCTGCTCTCAGATCGCCAGTATGGCTTCCTTAAGGGTCGCTCTACTGGTGATCTTCTTTCATATCTTACTAACTCTTGGTCATCCTCCTTTCGGGACTTCGGTGAGACTTTTTCTATTGCACTAGACATATCGAAAGCCTTCGATAGAGTCTGGCATAAATCTTTAATTTCTAAACTACCCTCCTTCGGTTTCTATCCCTCCATCTGTGCCTTTGTCTCTAATTTCCTTTCCGGCCGTTCCATAGCCGCGGTTGTGGACGGCCATTGTTCACTTCCTCACCCTATAAACTCCGGTGTTCCTCAGGGCTCTGTCCTATCTCCTATTCTCTTTCTAATTTTTATAAATGATCTCCTTAACTGTACCTTAATTCCCATCCATTCATATGCAGACGACTCAACCTTACACTACTCCATTAGTTTTTCAGAACGCCCCAGCCAGCAATTCCTCAACGACAAACGTAATGAAGCCATAGAACTCTTAAATTCTGATCTAAATACTATTTCCAATTGGGGCAGAGAAAACCTTGTTAACTTTAATGCTTCCAAAACCCAATTTCTCCATCTATCTACCCGTCAGGATCTCCCAGCGGACTATCCCTTATTCTTCAACAATACAAAAATCAACCCTTCATCTTCTCTCAATATTCTTGGTGTCTCTTTTTCTTCTGCTCTCATTTGGAAGGACCATATTACCAGTCTTGCTAAGGCAGCCTCCCAGAAGCTGGGTGTGCTGAACCGCCTTAGGGGGTTCTTTTCCCCTGCACAGCTTCTTGCTCTGTACAGGGGCATAGTGCGCCCTTGCATTGAGTATTGTTCACATGTCTGGGGAGGTTCCTCTCACACCGCTCTCCTAGACAAAGTTGAAAGGAAGGCCTTTCGAATCATTAACTCCCGTCCACTCACCAACTCTCTGCAGTCTCTCTCTCTCCGCCGCAATGTTGCATCTCTCTCGCTATTCTATCGCTACTATAATAATCAGTGTTCCTCAGAGCTATCCCAGTGCATACCACCTCCTTTACGTAGGGCACGTGGTACCCGTCTTGCAACTCAATCCCACCCCTACTCTGTGCAACTCTCCAACCCAAGAGTGAAACGTTACTCTCAAACTTTCTTCTACTCAACAGCTGAGCTCTGGAACTCTCTCCCAGAATCAGTCTTTCCCTCTTCCTATGACTTAAATTGCTTCAAACTCCGTGTGTCCAGGCATTTTGGCTCGAACGTCCCTTGATTTTGGCCCTGTCACTCTTTCAACTATGGGGGAGGCACTCGCTATAGGTAGTAATGCCTTTTGCCTCCCTCAATCACATAGAAAAAAAAAAAATGTACTGGATTTGGGGTTTTTCTGTAGAATGACTTTCTTAACTTGCTTAAAAGATTTATCAAGGCATGATTCTGGATACTTCCGTCTAGATCATTTCTTGACAATATTGGCCATCTTCTGGTCTAGAAACTCTGGGCTACATATTCGCAATGCACGTACAATCGCGCTAATAAGTGATGTCTCGGTACCAAGTTCATTTCGATCGATAATTGGTATCAGCAATATCTAAGCTTCATTTCTTCATCTCGAGTGAAATATACAAACATGTTCCTACACTTACCCACCCTATTCAACATCTGACAGACATTAATACAGCACAGCGCAAGCCAAACGTAACGACAGCTGGGACATGACTTATTAGCGCGACCGTACAAACGTGGGAGAGAAAACTGAATGTTTAGCCTTGTCGTAGTGAGATTAATTACAAATGAACATAGCAGCACACACTTGTAGGTTTTCTAAAAATAGTAAACTTTAAACCATTGTCACTTCTATGAGTACTTGAGTCTAAAAAGGGCAACTTCCAATCAACCCCTGTTTTAAGGGTGAATTTAATGGATGAAACTAAAGCATTTAATGAGTCAAGAAAAATGAAAAACCAAGTCATCCATTGCATCTTATAAGTAAACCAAGTCATCCATTGCATCTTATAAGTAAACCAAGTCATCCATTGCATCTTATAAGTAAACCAAGTCATCCATTGCATCTTTTAAGTAAGTCACTAAATCGTCGATTGGAATCTTGGTAAATAAGGACGACACATCAAAACTCACACGAGCGTGAAACTATAGGAGATTTGAAAGATATTAAGGGGAGGCAGACCGTTTTTCTGGACCCCCTTCTCCCTAATGTTTAGCCCCACTAGTTTTGAGATTGTAAGACATTCGGCCGATTTGTTTGGCGATTTTAACACCTTTCGCCCCATTTCGTTGTCAATTTTAAGACCTATCGTGCCATTTTGGTGTCGATTATTTCCTGGCGAGCGAAAGCGAGCCTGCAATTTTGAGAACAACCGGCCTTCGGCCGGGACCTTTTTTATACCGAAAAATTTACAAATATATCTTGAAGGGGGGTCTAGGGGGTGTTTTTCTAAGCTTGATGGAGGTATAGAGAGGAAACTAAAAACATATAATTATGAATTGAATTAATAGCTAACTATGTGTCTAGATGGATTGTTTGGCTTGATAAGTCTGTACATGTAAGGCAAAGTGGAGGTCTACGTTGAAAATTGTTTAACGAGTGATTCCTTATTTTTAAACAAAGTTTATATTTTGTTGTTGTTGGTCGTACTATGGTAGAGCAAATCTGGCTATAAGTGAGTCGTACTGACGGCGAGAACTAAGTATTATAACTACGATGTATTACAAGGCAAGTCATACAATACTGTAGGTGAAGAACAACAATTTGACTTAAATACAATTAGATTTAGGTTTACACAGAATAAATGAAACCAAAAAATATACATGCAATAGAACATATACAATTCACAAGAGAAATATAGAATCATAGTTTGCTTGCGTTAGTGATGAAAGCACGTGTACTCTAACGCGTGCCCAGAATATTTTGATAACACGTGCAAAATTAATTTATGCAATTATCTCTTGGTATGGGTTCTTGGATCAAATCAAACTTTGGTTTTACACAAGCTGATGTACACATAGACTTATAGAAATGGTGAATTAATGTGTTTAAGTAATTAAGTTCCAAGAAATTAGTTTAGTGTAGTCATATTTTCTTATTGGCACGAAGACACGCTTCCTCTTGTCGTTCGATTATAGATTAATTAATTTACATAAAATATGAATAATTAACTAAAAGGAAATCACTAAATAAATAAAGGTGCGAGATCGGGTGTTGGGGTATTTCGAAAATATTTGTTTTACTATTTAACATCCCATATTACGTTGATGCGGGAATGCCCAATCACAAGTTTAGGATGTTTTAAAATAGAGAAATAGCAACGTAGAATATGTGTTTTGTCTTCTTGAAGGGTTATAACACAGTTTAGCAAGAAGATACTCTAAAAGTTAGAGACACACTATGACTATTTAATTTAGCGATTTTCCCGGTGTCGGAGGGAGACTTGGTAATATTTCGTGGGCTTGGCATAATGGACTTTAGTTACGGCACTCGCCTTTCTTGGGGGTCTAGGTAGGCCTGGATTTCTGTACTTTGCAACTTGCTGATATTCTCTTTTCGCCTTCACTGGTGCTAGGTCTCGTACCACTAGCATTGCAAACTTTCGGACCGCAAGCAAGTAAAGGGGTAGAGGTGATTCTTGGCTTACGTAATACTAGTCGATGACCTAGACCTAGAGGATGAGCATCAAGCCTCACTATTTCGTTGAGTTGAACTTATATTGGTGTTGCGCACAACGATTATGTCTTTGGACCTAATTTGCTATTGTCGTAACTAGCGGTTCTTCCAGGACACTTGGTAGATTCAGTCTTTGGACCTGATGTGCTATTTTCGTAGCTAGCAGTTCTACCAAAACACTTGGTAGAGCCAGTCTTTAGACCAGACAGGCTAATATCGAACCTAGCTTTACTAATAGTTTTGAACTTAGTAGTGGACCAGTGTTTAGACTTCCACTGGCTAGCATCGTACCTAGCAGAGGTACTGCTGCCAGGTTGGTTGACATAGTCTGTCCTATTTCTGCGTAGTCTGATTTCTGCTATGTGCTGACTAGAAGGGCACGCTCTGGTGTACTATTGGCCTCGGCGGCATGGTTGTTTGATATAGGCTGGTGCGGGGACATCTGCTCTCATGGACCCGCAGGTACTCACTCGTGGTGCTCTTTGTGTCCTTTTGTCGCAATATTTGGGGTAATGTGTACTGCTGCAATTTTTAACGTCGGCATTACAGGTACCCCATGGGATCAAATTTAGTTAAACATAAACTCCCCTCCCTTCCACTTTTTAGTACTACACCTTCCAGACACCAAGGCCAACAACTGTTCAATAAGTTCAGGTCTCATTTGTCATGCCTTCCCTGCCGCTGCTCCAGTTTCCTGCTCTGTTCACCTTCTTCCTCCTCTGCTCATCATACATTCTACCTTCGTCGCCCAAGCATTTTCTCCCTCCTAAAGCCCGGATTTACACCAACCCTTTTTCCCCTAACTTTCACCGTAGCTCTGATCTATTTAAACAAACTCTTATATTAACCCTTTGAGGATTATAGCGTATTTTAAGACTGTTTATTCTGGCTACCATTAGACTATATCATACAAATTAGGTAGTATCAAAGAGAATTATAAGGGTAAAGACTATCTCAATTAACCCTCTGACATCCACATATCCTACCTAATCTAAGTAAAATAATGTATTAATTGCCAGAAAATAGAGATGAAATGCGTCATCGTTACTTCTAAGGGTTAAATATTGATCATCTCTACAGTTGTCTACATTCCGTCGAGTCACCGATAGCAGAGTAAGATAGTGCTACAATATTGCCTGAATAAAGTTGAGGATCAAATGTTGCTGCTGAAAAATGGGCTTGTGTAAATCAGCCTTAAGGGGAGAAGGGCCGTTTTTCTGGTCCCCTTTCTTCCTCATGCATATCCCCATTAGTTTTGAAATGTTAAGACGTTTGCCCCATTAGTTTGTCTATTTTAAGACCTTTCGCCCCATTTCTTTGTCATTATTAAGACCTTTCGTACCCTTCAGAAGTCGATTTTTTTCCTGGCGAGCGATAGCGAGCCTGTAATTGTTGAGAAACCTGCCTTCGGCCAAGACATTTTTCTACCGAAAAATGTACACATTTATCTCGAAGAGGGATCTAATGGATGTGTTTTTAAGTTTGATGGAGGTCTAGGGAGGAAACTAAAACATATATTAATATATAAATAAATATGGACCCCCAAAAATATCTACTGTCCCCTTAAGAAGAATATACTATCTATATCTATCTATCTATCTATCTATCTATCTTGTCAGACACCATGATCCCCGAAGGGATAAATATACACAATCATATTATCCTATAGGCCTAACTGATCTGGTAGGTACCGGTACTTAAAGCTTACTGTTATGTTCATTCTGACACCTACAATAACTGATCTGGTAGGTACCGGTACTTAAAGCTTACTGTTATGTTCATTCTGACACCTACAATAACTGATCTGGTAGGTACCGGTACTTAAAGCTTACTGTTATGTTCATTCTGACACCTACAATAACTGATCTGGTAGGTACCGGTACTTAAAGCTTACTGTTATGTTCATTCTGACACCTACAATAACTGATCTGGTAGGTACCGGTACTTAAAGCTTACTGTTATGTTTATTCTGACACCTACAATAACTGATCTGGTAGGTACCGGTACTTAAAGCTTACTGTTATGTTCATTCTGACACCTACAATAACTGATCTGGTAGGTACCGGTACTTAAAGCTTACTGTTATGTTCATTCTGACACCTACAATAACTGATCTGGTAGGTACCGGTACTTAAAGCTAACTGTTATGTTCATTCTGACACCTACAATAACTGATCTGGTAGGTACCGGTACTTAAAGCTAACTGTTATGTTCATTCTGACACCTACAATAAGCGCTCAGGTTTTTTCTGAACCCCTTTCTCCCTGATGTTTAGCCCAATTAGTTTTGAGTTTTTAAGACGTTCACCCCAGTAGTTTGGCGATTTTAAGACTTTTGTGCCATTTAGGTGTTGAAAATTTCCTGGCGAGCGAGAGTGAGCCTGTAATATAGCATTCATCTGCCTTAGGCCGGGATATTTGTCTACCAAAAAATGTACAAATTTATCTCGAAGGGGATGTCTTGCAGGTATTTTTTTAAGCCTGATGGAGGTCATAGAGGAAACTAAAAAACATAGTATATAGATATATATGTACAGTATATATATATATATATATATATATATATATATTTATATATATATATATATATATATATATATATATATACCGTATATATATATATACTGTACATATATATCTATATACTATATATATATATATATACTATATACTATATATATATATTATATATATAACTGAACAAATAAATACAAATCTCTCCATGGCCTTCGCTTCCCACTCCTCCCCTTCTTGATCTCTCACCTTCCCTGTTATGCTCACAGGCAAAGAAGGCTTCAGCATGACTCCTGGGTGTCGGTTTATCACAAGCTACAATATATTTTACACTCAGGGAAGGCATTGTGTGTTGGCCGATATATATATATATATATATATATATATATATATATATATATATATATATATATATATATATAAATATATATATATATAAATATATATATATACGGTATATATATATATATATATATATATATATATATATATATACTGTATATATATATATATATATATATATATATATATATATATATATAAAATTCTTCTATAAAGTGTGTATGAAGGAGTCAAAATGCAGGTTGTCTGTAACGAGTGTCTCCTGCAAAGCGAAAAGAGTAACGGAGAGCCAAATTCAAGGGACGTTGGGGTCAAAATGCCTGGACACACGAAGTTTGAAGCAGTCTAAGTAATAGGATGAAGGAAAAACTGATTGAAGGAGGGAGTTCCAGAGTTCACTTGTTGAATAGAAGAATGACAGAAAATGTGCTAATTCTTGACATGATAGGAGTGAGACTGTTGAAAGGTGGGTGCCTCACACTCACCGTATGGGAGGGGGTATGCACTGAGAAAGCTCTGAAGAACATTGATTGTTGTAATAGCAATATAATAATGAAAGAGATGCAACACTATAGCGTGTTTGTTCTGCCTGTCTGTTGACGATGTTATACAGCTTAGGAGGGATCTGTGGGAATTGCAAGCGTAAAAACTAAATATATTTACCCTCTGACTTCCATATACTGTACACTTCTTAATCCATGTTTGTTTTCTTTCAATGTTGATTTGTATGTGTGTCTCTATGTAAACTATAATTGAAAACACTTTATAGGTCTGCAAAAAAAGCTTTGGCTAGGCTAACCTTGCCAAGATTACATGTATTATCGAACTGTTGTACCATTTTTGTTTCTTATGGCAAACACAATATTGATACCTTTTGATGCCTTGATCTGAATAAAATCGCCTGATAATAACCAGAAAGCAAGTGCGCCATCGGATCTTGAAAGGGTTAATCATGACGTAGGATGGCAACAGCTACAAGAGAATGACGTCAGCAGTAATACGTCAACAACAGCAATACGTCAGGCAGGAGGAAGTGAGAGAATCATAAATAAATATATCACTTTGTGCTTTAGGGTGTATTAAGGGGAGGTTTTTAGTTGATTCCCTAGACTTCCATCAAGCTTAAAATTACTCCCCCTAGACCCCCTTTCAAGATAAATTTGTACATTTTTCGGTAGAAAAATGTCCCGGCCGAAGGCCAGATCCCCTTAAATTACAGGGTCGCTATCGCTCGCCAGGAAAAAATCGACACCTAAATGGCACGGAGCGTCTTAAAATTGACAGAAATGGGGCGAGGGTTCTTAAAATCGCCAAACTAATGGGGCGAACGTCTTAAAATCTCAAAAGCAATGGGGCTAAACATGAGGGAAAAAGGGGTCCAGAAAAAAATCTCCCAAGTGTAAATCCCCCTTAACTCATTCAGTACCCGTGACGTCTTAACTCATTCAGTACCCGTGACGTCTTTACTCATTCAGTACCCGTGACGTCTTAACTCATTCAGTACCCGTGACGTCTTAACTCATTCAGTACCCGTGACGTCTTAACTCATTCAGTACCCGTGACGTCTTAACTCATTCAGTACCCGTGACGTCTTAACTCATTCAGTACCCGTGACGTCTTTTTAACTTTATTCTGCCTACTATTAGACGATTGTGTTCAGCTTAGGAAAGACGTCTACACATCAAAAGGCTGCTGACTATTTCAATGTATCATGTTAGCTACCTTAATTATTTCCTTCCTGAGCTTAATCAAATCGTTTAAATGTAGCTGGAATCAAATAATATAGACTTCACCGGTACTGAAAGGGTTAATATCTATTGGTAGCCAAAATCAAGCAAGTTAACACTATCTGGTTCAACGTCTTGTGGGTTATTATATTTTGTTTAATTATTGTTGAAGATTTGTCTTGCTTTTGCCGTTTTCGAGCAATGCAAATAAGTCTGTCCCCTATCTATCTATCTATCTATCTATCTATCTATCTATCTATCTATCTATCTATCTATCTATCTATCTATCTATCTATCTATCTATATGCTCAGGCCCAATCCCCACTTTTCCTATTTTTATTTTTATTTTCTATTTAATTATATTTTATTATTTTTGTTTATTTTTTCTTGGGGGTGGCCGCCTCAAAACAGACCAAGAATAGGGAAAACACAAAACACAACACAAAACAACGAACAAACACAGACAAAACACAAACTCACACACATCCAGGTCACCCAGGAGAAGACCCAGAGACCAGGGTCACCAAGGTCGCTCCAGCACTCCCCCGGCCCCCGACCACCCGGAGAGGTTCCGATCTCGGCAGGCAGACATGCAGCGGAGACGAAGCCACATGCCCGCCCACCACACTTCCAGGCGCACCCTTCATATTAATCGTCTCCCCGGGCCAGGCGCCTGATGGACTATTATCTAGTCCAACCTGTGCCCGACCCCTTCCCCCCTTCCCCCAAATGACCACGTGTTCACTCAACTATTCACAAGCATTCTCCATTCATTCCTGTTTATTATCACTACCTTTGCCTGATCTATAGTCATTCCTCTATCATCCAAAGCTTGTCTTACACAGTCTCTCCATCTCAATGGGGGTCTTCCTGCCCTTCTATCTCCCCTTGTATCCGACTCACATATTCTCTTTGTAAGCCTTTCATCTCCCATTCGTTCAACATGACCATACCAGCTCAACACCCTTCTGTCCACTCTGGCTGACAAATGTTCCTGCTGCCCCACTCTCCTACGTATCTCTTCATTCCTCAATCCGTCTCTACGAGTAACTCCACACATACTCCTCAAGCAGTTCATCTCCATCACATCCAGCTTTCTTCTCTCCTTTTTCTTCAGAGCCCATGTCTCAGCCCCATACATCACTGTTGGCACAACAATTCCTTGATGCATTGCACTTTTTACTTTCATTCCGAGATTTCTCGTCTTCCACATACTTCCCATTGCTCCGAAAACCTTCCTTCCTTCACACACTCTGTTTTACCTCCAGTTCTATACCTCCACTCCTGCTTATCATTCCTCCCAGATATTTAAAACACTCTACTTGTTCCAATATTTCCCCATCCAGCCTCACATTTAGATTCACCCTACGATCACCCCTATTACACACCATTACTTTACTTTTATTGACGTTCACCTTCAGTTTCCTTCTCCCTCAAACCACTCCAAGCTCTTTGACTACCCGCTGCAATTTCTCCTCAGAATCCGCCACTAATGCTGTGTAATCAGCGAACAGCAACTGATTCAACTCCCAATCTCTACCATTCTTTCCTACTAAACCCAATCCTCTTCCCATAGTTCTCATTTTCACCTCCTTCACCACACCATCCATAAACATATTAAACAGCCATGGTGACAAAACACAACCCTGTCGCAAACCTATCTTTACCTCAAACCATTCACTTAACTCCCCATTTCCTACTCTAACACATGCTCTGCTCCCTTCATAAAAACTCCTAGGCTCAAAAAAACAGCTTCCCAAAGTTCCTTCCAAAATGCCCACCCAGTCCCCCTTCAAGCTACCTTTGTGTAGTCTTCGGTAGAAATAATATCCAAGCCGAAGCCTATTTTTGTCTAAGTTACAGGCCCACCACTATCACTAACCCAGAATATAATCGATACCTGAATAAGTTGAAGCGTCTTTTTATTGCTAAATTAATAGGGAAAACATCGAAACCTAAAGGGCACGAAAGGTATTAATATTGACAAAGAAATGGGCGAAAGTCTTGAATTTTGAAAACTAATGAGGCTAAACATGAAGGTGAAGGGGGTTCAGACAAAAAATACGTCCCCTTAACTTGTAAATTGAATCGTCTACTTATTTTATAGAATACGGTATAGTCTAGGACTCTAGGGCTTCAAGAATTACTTACACAATTGATCGCACTAAACCCCCGACTGACAGACGTCAATAAGTGGGTAATGTGTGTGTGGGTGTGGGTGTGGGTGTGGGCGAAGTTTTTTTTCTCTTCACAGGGTTTTATTAGGTGTTCCACCTAATGACAACTGTTTCTCCTCCCCTTCCCACTCCATTTCCCACTCCCTTACCTCCCTCTCCCAATTATTAATCCCTATATAGCCTCATGAGATGTGTAGGCCTGTTGTTGTTTGATTGTTTTTGCATTCATTTGTGTTCCTTTGTATCAACCATCCACATCATGACTATCATCACCAACATCATTAATGTAATTATCATGTAGCGTTTGAGTCAGGCGAGATAAATATAGCCATAGTAATGCATATACTTAATCCTTTCAAGATCCGATAACGCATTCCTTTTCAGTTTTCTGGCTATCATTAGACAATTATATTCACATTAGGAAGGGTATATGTTAGTCAGAGGGTTAATCGAGACAGTTTTTACCCTTAAAATTCCCATAGATCCTTACTAAAGTGTCTAAAATCGCCTAATGCTAGTTAGAACAAACTGACTAAATGCGTCACAATCATCAAAGGGTAACTCGTGAAGACCTTTGGCTGACGTGTATTGGCAACATTAATACAACACTACAAAGCTCTGACGTCAACAGTGCTACGTCAAGCAAGCAAGCGGAAGTGGGAGGAGCATCAACACCTACGTATATCACATTATTCGCATTCAATTGCTGTAGGTCATTTAACCCTCTCAGTTTACCATGACGTCATTCTGCTTATATTCTGGTTAACATTAAACGATTTTCTGGAACTTAGTAAAGATGTTTATCAAAGATGTATATAAAATGTATATTAACCCTTTGATTCCCACATATTTGTTTAAACCTAATACAATCGTCTAATGGTATCCACAATAATATGAAGAACACGTTATCGTATATCGAAAGAGTTAATGTTAATGTTTAACATATGGGGTGCCCAAACAACAAAGTTGCTCCTCTCTGAATTACTAATATCTAATGATATGTCGGACAGGTTAGGAGAGAGGTATCCTGACCAAGATTCGAACCCACCCACCCCAGGTATATTTGGGAGAGTTGGGCATCGCAACCACTCGTTCACTCGCCATGGCCGAGTGATTAAGGTGCCCAGCTCTCCCAAATATACCTGGGGTGAGTGGGTTCGAATCCTGGTCAGGATACCTGTTTCCCAACATAGTTGTTACATCCCCATGATTACGCATATATAATTCAATAAATCAATAGGCGTTCCCATTCGATGGCACGTTGTTGTATTCATATATCGATTCCACTTCCCGGTCGAGGTTCTATGCCAAAATGCTTAACATCCCAAGCAGCTCTTAATATGGTGATCGACTTGCCAGATATATAAGACACATGGTCATTCCCTTGTCTCTTCCATTCAGAGTTGTCACCCACCAAAGGCAATTTCAGAGACGTACTACTTGCCTGCAATGCTTGATTTATAGAGAACAGTCAATGGATTGATACTTGGTTGTACCAGCGATATCCCAGGATTCTCTCGAGACATTTGAACCAAAGGAGTTGAATATTATGCCAGTATTTGACAACAGAGTAGTCAAATATCATTAAAGTAAGTATTATGATCTTAGAAGCCTTTCCTTCACATGCAACAAACCATTGAGTTTCAGTACAGTGGTTGATTTATAAAAGGAACTGTCTAATTATGTTGCAGAATGAGGCACACTCCAAACACTAACCTATCACTTAGATAAACATAGCGCTCAAAATTCCCGACTGGCTGCGTTTGTAACCAAGTAATACGTTTTTTTTCGTTCAGGTTTCAATATTTGAGGACCTCCAGATTGTGACTAGCCTTCCCTACCCAATACATTAACTCCTTCCAGTTCCTATTCCCTATACAGCTTTGTGAGATCAGTAAAGCCGGTATCACACGAGAGCTTTTATAGTCAACATTAGATGATCAACATATTCCGGGCAACATTTCTGGAATATTTGGCCCTGGTATCAGACACCAGACTCATGGTAGATGAATATAGGTAACCGAAATATTTGAAATGTTAACCGCATAAGCTGCCAGACCAGTGTTGAGGATAAATGTTGAGGGAAAAAGCGCTCGTGTGATACCGGCTTTAATGTGTTGTTGCTTGCTTCCCCTAGTATCATCATCATCATCATCATTCTGCGTTGGAGTCAGACTAGATCAATGCACTCGTACAATAGTTCAGTAGGCGGCCATGTGAGTGTCCGTGACTGGTGTATTTACAGTCATTAAGGGGGCATATACAGTAGTGCTTGTTTTTTCCTCAATATATATTCTTTTGTTTTCTGTGTTTCCGCGCTAGACCTCCATCAAATTTAAATAAATACCCCCTGGACCCCCTTTCAAGATAAATGTGTACATTTCTCGGTAGAAAAATGTCCTTGCCGAAAGCCGAACCCTTCTAAAATAACAAGGTCGCTATCGCTCGCCATGAAAAAAATCGACACCTAAATGGCCGAGGTCTTAATATTGACAAAGAAATGGAGCGAAAATATTCAAAATCGCTAAACTAAAGGAACAAACGTCTTAAAATGTGAAAACTTATCCTAAACATGAGGGGGGAGAAGGGGGTCCATAACAAGCGACTACCTCCCCCTTAACCCCCTTAACCCCCTTATCAGTCTCCCTTGGCTGGGGTGGGTGGCGTCAGCAGTCAGCTATACGTATACAGTATTACACCTACAATACGCTGACGTCACCTGTGTTACGTCAGTCAGGCTTTTTTGTTTAGCTTTCCCTCCTTTTCTCTCTTTCCCTGGCTTGTATCCATTCGGCCCCATTCAGCCAACTGTTTTAAAACGTTTATCCCCATCCAGTTGTCGATTTCTTCCTGTCAAGCGATAACGAGCCAGCATTGTATGGAAAAATCCGGCTTCGCCGGACATTTTTCTGTCGAAAAATGTACAAATTTAGCATGCTGTCAAAACAAAATGATATATATGCTGGCTTGCTACCGCTCACCAGGAAAATATATTAACACCTGGATGTGGGTAAACGTCTTAAAACAGCAGGCTGAATGGGGCCGAATGGATAGAAGCCAAAGAGAGAGGGAGAGAAGGGTGGGTTCGTCAGCAGTCAACGTATATCCACCTACAATACCCTGACGTCACCGGTGTTACATCAGTCAGCTACGTATGTCCACCTACAATACCCTGACGTCACCGGTGTTACATCAGTCAGCTACGTATGTCCACCTACAATACCCTGACGTCACCGGTGTTACGTCAGTCAGCTACGTACGTCCACCTACAATACCCTGACGTCACCGGTGTTACGTCAGTCAGCTACGTATGTCCACCTACAATACCCTGACGTCACCGGTGTTGCGTCAGTCAGCTACGTATGTCCACCTACAATACCCTGACGTCACCGGTGTTACGTCACTCGGCTACGAATGTCCACCTACAATACCCTGACGTCACCGGTGTTGCGTCAGTCAGCTACGTATGTCCACCTACAATACCCTGACGTCACCGGTGTTGCGTCAGTCAGCTACGTATGTCCACCTACAATACCCTGACGTCACCGGTGTTACGTCAGTCAGCTACGTATGTCCACCTACAATACCCTGACGTCACCGGTGTTGCGTCAGTCAGCTACGTATGTCCACCTATCGAAAATACGGCGTCCAGGCCATAATAATAAGCCCAAATGGTGGAATAAAGATATTTCAAACTGCCTGCTTGCTAAAAAATTTGCTAATGATAGATTAAAATCCTCACAAAATGACGAAGAACGGCTGAAATTTGTAGAGCTACGACAAAAAGCCAAAAAGTTAATTAAGCAAAGTAAAAAGACCCTAGAGTTACATATTGCGAATCAAAGTAAAACAAACCCGAAAGAATTCTATAGTTATATCAGAAAGAAAAAAGTAGTTACTTCAACTGTTGGACCGTTAGTCGATGAAATGGAGAATACACCAAAGACGAAGTACAAATGAGTAATGCCCTCAATACCTTCTTTGCATCAGTTTTTACAACAGAAGACCTCAGTGATATCCCTACACTATCGCCGATTCAGATTGATAATTCAGATGTTCTAAGCAATATCACCGTTACAGAGAGAGAAGTATTGAATTGTTTAGATAAACTCAAGGTAAATAAAACGCCTGGACCTGATACAATCTCGCCTAGAATTCTAAAGGAAGCTAAGGATGAGCTCTCCAAACCACTAACATTACTATTCAATAAATCCTTGCAGTCTGGAACTATGCCTGATCAGTGGAAGATAGCCAACGTAACACCGATATTCAAAAAAGGCAGCAAATCCCTACCCAGTAACTATCGTCCAATTAGCTTAACCTCAGTTGTATGTAAAATGCTAGAAACGGTCATAAGAGACAGACTCGTAAATCACTTAGAGGAAAATAACATACTTAAAGATACTCAACACGGCTTTCGTAAAAAACGTTCCTGTTTAACAAACCTCTTAGACTTCTTCCACGATATCCTCAACCTCTACGATGAGAGTAAAGCTGTAGATATTATATACCTTGATTTTCAAAAGGCCTTTGACAAAGTTCCCCACAAACGTTTACTGCTAAAACTAAAAGCGCATGGAATACAAGACGGTGTGTTGAAATGGATAGAAAATTGGCTCAGCGACAGAAAGCAAAGAGTAGTCATAAATGGTAAGGCATCTAAATGGACCAATGTAAGTAGCGGGGTACCCCAGGGATCGGTACTAGGACCAATTCTCTTTCTAATTTACATCAGCGACATAAATGAGGGTCTCACCTGTACAATCTCAAAATTTGCTGACGATACAAAAATTGCAAATAGCGTACTCTCAAAAGATCAAGTTGACGATATCCAACACAATCTAGATAAATTGTCACATTGGGCCCAAATTTGGCAAATGAGTTTCAATGCGGATAAATGTAAAGTACTACATATCGGATACCTAAATGAGAAAGCAAACTATTCGATGAATGGCACTCCACTTAAGAATGTAAACAGAGAAACCGATCTGGGAGTAACAATATCGAGTAACCTAAAACCGAGTCAACAATGTTCAGAAGTTGTTAAGAAGGCAAACAAAATAATTGGCTTTATAGGCAGATCATTTAAGCATAAATCCAAAGACGTAATCCTAACCCTTTACAATTCCTTAGTCCGCCCTCTTCTGGAATACTGCGTTCAATGCTGGTTCCCTTATTACCAAAAAGACATAAACAAGCTAGAACGAGTTCAACGTAGAGTTACCAAAATGATACCTAGCCTAAAGAACAAACCATACGAAGAGCGTCTTAGAGAATTAAATCTATTTCCTTTAACCCAGCGCAGATTAAGAGGTGACTTAATTCAAGTGTTCAAAATCATCAAAGGCATCGACAATATGAACTGTAGTAAGTACTTCACTATCGACCAATCTAATTACACGCGGGGAAACGGTTGCAAAATTATTGGTAAATCTTTTAACTCACACGAATCTAAGAATTTCTTCTTCAATCGAGTTGTCAACTTGTGGAATGGGCTTCCCCGAGACGTTATAGACTGCAGCACTGTTGATTCATTTAAATTCCGCCTAGACAAATATCTCGCATCAAACCCGCGACTGACTGCGTTTGTAAATGAATAACTTTATTTTATCCTCCCCTCAGTTACTAACCCATATGTCCCCTACTAACTTCCTAGTCCTGCCACGTTAGTGGCAGGGCAGTAGTTCCCTTTCCAATGTTCCCTTACCCACTCTAAACCACTGTTTGGACACTTGATCCTCAGTGTTTTGGAGGACAAGCAGCCTAGAAGGGTCACTAGATCTGTTGTTGCTTGATTTCCTTTGTAATCCTTTGTACCTACAATACCCTGACGTCACCGGTGTTGCATCAGTCAGCTACGTAGGTCCACCTACAATACCCTGACGTCACCGGTGTTGCGTCAGTCAGCTACGTATGTCCACCTACAATACCCTGACGTCACCGGTGTTGCGTCAGTCAGCTACGTATGTCCACCTACAATACCCTGACGTCACCGGTGTTGCGTCAGTCAGCTACGTATGTCCACCTACAATACCCTGACGTCACCGGTGTTGCGTCAGTCGGTCGGGAGGTGGTGGTGGTGGGAGGACCTCAAACAAATACGTCACTTTGGTTTTTTACGTCGATATGGTAAGCTCAGACTTTTATGTCGACATAGTTATTTATTTATTGGTAATTGGTTATGATATTAGGTTATATACTTATCTTTCTAACTATCTTATAATACTCTCTCTCTCTCTCTCTCTCTCTCTCTCTCTCTCTCTCTCTCTCTCTCTCTCTCTCTCTCTCTCTCTCTCTCTCTCTCATTTAATATATATATATACAGTATATATATATATACAGTATATATGTGTACTAGAGAGCGAGACAGACACTCTATTTATAGTATCAAATCCTACATGCTCTATTTTAAAGCACGAACCTACTAACAAACACCAAATTAATTCCATGGTATGCAATGCCACATTACACCTCTGCACATGTTGTTTATTCAGAGGGGCTGTGAACAAATATATATATGTGCATATTTATTTTGTTCGAGTTGTTGATTAATCATCGTTAATTATAAGCATGATCACAAGCGGGCTATTGAATGAACCTCTCTTCTCTCTCTCTCTCTCTCTCTCTCTCTCTCTCTCTCTCTCTCTCTCTCTCTCTCTCTCTCTCTCTCTCTCTCTCTCTCTCTCTCGGTCTCTCTCTCTCTCTCTCTCTCTCTCTCTCTCTCTCTCTCTCTCTCTCTCTCTCTCTCGTATGTACTATCATACAAAAAAGTATCCTTACTAAAATGACACGCACCATTTAGACTCAATGGACGAAGTAATATGGAAACTTGTTTGAGCTCGAATCGTACCCCACTTTATGAAACTCAACGTTCACGAGAGTAAGGATACTTTTTGTATGATAGTACATAAACTGTATATACACTTTGAAATTTCCACCTAATATTACTTAGGCAACTATTTTGTTTTTGTTTTACCTATGTAACACTCTGTTTTACTGTCTCTTTTATAATCTATTTCAAACACAACACATATAAACAAAGACATACAACAGACAACGAAGAAGCCTAATACACACATAGCACAAACACAGAAAGCACATAGACACATACACACATTACACACAAAAATACACAAACACACACACAATACACAAACACATACACAACACACTCGCAAACACACTCATAACACATACACACACTCATGCACACTGTAAACACACACATTAAACATGCAATAGATTTGTGTTCATTCTCATTATACCCCGTACACACTGAGAAACACACACACACACACACACACACACACACACACACACACACACACACAAGGTGAGATGGGTATCGTACTGGTCAACCTAAGCTACTGGTCAACCCAGGACCCACACTGTATGTGGATCCTGGGTCAACCTAAGCCTTCGGGTGAGACTGGTACCGTAGTGAGAATGGTGCCGTACAGATTAACCCTAAGCCTTCGTTTCCAGATGTCGCCAATTGGCTAAAATACAGACTACACACACATCCACAGCCATTCCAACGATACATAAACACTTAACATGCATTTCACGCAATACATTCCCAGTTAAAAGGAGGCGCGATAATAATGAGCTTAGCTCGCATTGCGTGGATTCCCCTTGACGTACAAGCAAGTGAAATACACACACACACACACACACATAAAGTTTTTCTCTCAGACCAATTTACCCCCCCCCCCCCCTCCCCACACACATACACACCCACAGAGGAAGATGGAAGGTCTACTGGGAAATTCAGACCTTTCGCTTACATGTCCTGAACGTGATATCTAATTTATCTTGTTTGTGTGTATGTGTGTATATATATATGTGTATGAGTGTGTGTGTGTGTGTTGTGTGAGAGTGTGTGTGTGTGTGGGTGAGTGCATGTGTGGTTGCCTGTGTGTGTGTGTGTGTGTGTGTGTGTGTGTGTGTGTGTGTGTGTATGTGCATAGCCTAGTCACTGCCTAAACCTTACCACCCCTGCTTATCTTTAGCAACATTTGCATATATCTAGTTGTGAGATCAAAATATGGTTTAACTCATGATCAGTTGTTTTGCCGTCCTTTGAACTTTATTCTGGCTAATATTAGACGAGCTTTATTCTGGCTAATATCAGACGAGCTTGTTCAGTTTAAGGGGAGATTCCACTTGAGGGATTTTTGTCTGGACCCCTTTCTCCCTCATGTTTAGCCCCATTGCTTTTGAGATTATAAGACGATCGCCCCATTACTTTGGCGATTTTAATAACTTTCGCCCCATATCTGTCAATTTTAAGATATTTTGTGCCATTTAGGTGTCGATTTTTTCCAGACGAGCGATAGCGAGCCTGTAAATTAAGAAGAACCGGCCTTCGGTCGGAAATTTTTTCTACCGAAAAATGTACAAATATATCTTGAAAGGGGGTCTAGGGGGTGTCAACTTAAGCTTGATGGAGGTCTAGGGAACAAACTAAAAACCTCCCCTTAAATAAGGCCTTCTGCTATCAACACGCTTCACACTATCTCACTTAACCCTTTTCACTATAACAGATCCTTCTTAAACTGCGCAAACTCGTCTAAATAGAGCTAGAATAAAATAAAAAAGACGTCGCCGGTACATGTATGGTTAACATAAAGACGTCGCCGGTACATATATGGTTAACATAAAGACGTCGCCGGTACATATATGGTTAACATAAAGACGTCGCCGGTACATATATGGTTAACATAAAGACGTCGCCGGTACATATATGGTTAACATAAAGACGTCGCCGGTACATATATGGTTAACATAAAGACGTCGCCGGTACATATATGGTTAACATAAAGACGTCGCCGGTACATATATGGTTAACATAAAGACGTCGCCGGTACATATATGGTTAACATAAAGACGTCGCCGGTACATATATGGTTAACATAAAGACGTCGCCGGTACATATATGGTTAACATAAAGAAATTATAAAAAGTACAACTCAACTTAGGTTCGAATCATGGCCAGGTTGTGAAATAAGGAAATCTGTATATGTATTCGTACGTTTTGGTATGCCTAAATACACTAGTCTTTCTATGTGTTGGTTAAAAATGGTGACCGGACAACTCAACCAGTACCAATACTGTTAGGTTAGGTTAGTACTATATTTTGCCACTGGTTTGGTTGGTCCTGGTTGATTTGGCACTGGTTGAGAGCTACTGGTTGGAATGGTCTACTGGTTGAGATGTCCGGGAAACGTTAACAATGATTACATTAGATAGTTATGACTATACCCGATTGTTTTTTAAGTTGGCGGAAATTTTAATCCCCTTAGCAGTTGATTTCTCGATACTTAATAGCAATATACGAAAATGCTATGTCTCTGCATTATAATGTAGACAGGCTTTCGCAATTAACACTATATTTGGCTATACAATCTTTGTAATAGCTGAGTAATAGTCGCGTTCAATCTGTAAACAACCTTGCCAGATGTCACCAGATTCGCCAATTATTGTAATCAAATGTGAACAAGACTAAGAAGGGTGTCAGTTTCTAAATAATTTGTCGATTTTTCCTGAAGTTGATAGAATCTTATGACATGCGGTTTTAATCTTTTATATTCTTCATATATATTATAATACAGTAATATCTCTTATATATTTTAGCTCACTAATATATTGTACATTTAAAATAAGAGAGCAGGAAAAAATATTGTGTTGTAAACTAAATCCATCACAAAATGGTAAATACTGATTGCAAAAAATAAATAGTATAAATTATGATTTACCTTCTTTTGTATGCTAATGATATATTTATAATAGTGGTACCGGTATCTAAATTAAACAACGCCTTTATGATTAAATTGACATTTCATTCAGTTACTTAAATTTCTCTGAACAGGACTGCCGGACTTGAGAAGCAGCTTATTTTGTATAGAGGCTGTTGATTGGCTAATGGATAGAAGTATAATTAGTAAATCAAGATATCTTCAATATTTCATATATACTTATTAAATATTTTAATTGCGAGCAATATCAACAATTGAGTCATGTTCTAGAGAATCTAGAGTGATATCCAAACACCATGGATAATAAACTCACTATAGTAAGTCATTAGTAGTATGTTCCATGGATAATAAACTCACTATAGTAAGTCATTAGTAGAATGTTCCATGGATAATAAACAAACTATATAGTAAGTCATTAGTAGTATGTTCCATGGATAATAAACACACTATAGTAAGTCATTAGTAGTATGTTCCATGGATAATAAACAAACTATATAGTAAGTCATTAGTAGTATGTTCCATGGATAATAAACACACTATATAGTAAGTCATTAGTAGTATGTTCCATGGATAATAAACACACTATAGTAAGTCATTAGTAGTATGTTCCATGGATAATAAACACACTATATAGTAAGTCATTAGTAGTATGTTCCATGGATAATAAACACACTATAGTAAGTCATTAGTAGTATGTTCCATGGATAATAAACACACTATAGTAAGTCATTAGTAGTATGTTCCATGGATAATAAACACACTATAGTAAGTCATTAGTAGTATGTTCCATGGATAATAAACAAAAAACTATATAGTAAGTCATTAGTATAGTTGTTCCATGGATAATAAACACACTATAGTAAGTCATTAGTAGTATGTTCCATGGATAATAAACACACTATAGTAAGTCATTAGTAGTATGTTCCATGGATAATAAACAAACTATATAGTAAGTCATTAGTAGTATGTTCCATGGATAATAAACACACTATAGTAAGTCATTAGTAGTATGTTCCATGGATAATAAACACACTATAGTAAGTCATTAGTAGTATGATCCATGGATAATAAACACAATATAGTAAGTCATTAGTAGTATGATCCATGGATAATAAACACACTATAGCAAGTCATTAGTAGTATGATCCATGGATAATAAACACAATATAGTAAGTCATTAGTAGTATGATCCATGGATAATAAACACACTATAGTAAGTCATTAGTAGTATGTTCCATGGATAATATACACACTATAGTAAGTCATTAGTAGTATGTTCCATGGATAATAAACACACTATACAGTAAGTCATTAGTAGTATGTTCCATGGATAATAAACACACTATATAGTAAGTCACTAGTAGTATGTTCCATGGATAATAAACACACTATATAGTAAGTCATTAGTAGTATGTTCCATGGATAATAAACACACTATAGTAAGTCATTAGTAGTATGTTCCATGGATAATAAACACACTATAGTAAGTCATTAGTAGTATGTTCCATGAATAAAAAACACTATATAGTAAGTCATTAGTAGTATGTTCCATGGATAATAAAAACACTATAGTAAGTCATTAGTAGTATGTTCCATGGATAATAAACACACTATATAGTAAGTCATTAGTAGTATGTTCCATGGATAATAAACACACTATAGTAAGTCATAAGTAGTATGTTCCATGGATAATAAACACACTATATAGTAAGTCATTAGTAGTATGTTCCATGGATAATAAACACACTATAGTAAGTCAGTAGTAGTATGTTCCATGGATAATAAACATACTATATAGTAAGTCATTAGTAGTATGATCCATGGATAATAAACACACTATATAGTAAGTCATTAGTAGTATGTTCTATGGATAATAAACTCACTATAGTAAGTCATTAGTAGTATGTTCTATGGATAATAAACACACTATAGTAAGTCATTAGTAGTATGTTCTATGGATAATAAACACACTATAGTAAGTCATTAGTAGTATGTTCCATGGATAAGAAACACACTATATAGTAAATCATTAGTAGTATGTTCCATGGATAATAAACACACTATAGTAAGTCATTAGTAGTATGTTCCATGGATAATAAACACACTATGTAGTAAGTCATTAGTAGTATGATCCATGGATAATAAACACACTATAGTAAGTCAGTAGTAGTATGTTCCATGGATAATAAACACACTATAATTTTAGTAAGTCATTAGTAGAATGTTCCATGGATAATAAACACACTATATAGTAAGTCATTAGTAGTATGTACCATGGATAATAAACACATTATAGTAAGTCATTAGTAGTATGTTCTATGGATAATAAACACACTATAGTAAGTCATTAGTAGTATGTTCCATGGATAATAAACACACTATAGTAAGTCATTAGTAGTATGTTCCATGGATAATAAACACACTATATAGTAAGTCATTATTAGTATGTTCCATGGATAATAAACACACTATAGTAAGTCATTAGTAGTATGTTCCATGGATAATAAACACACTATAGTAAGTCATTAGTAGTATGTTCCATGGATAATAAACACACTATATAGTAAGTCATTAGTAGTATGTTCCATGGATAATAAACACACTATAGTAAGTCATTAGTAGTATGTTCCATGGATAATAAACACACTATATAGTAAGTCATTAGTAGTATGTTCCATGGATAATAAATCACACTATAGTAAGTCATTAGTAGTATGTTCCATGGATAATAAACACACTATAGTAAGTCATTAGTAGTATGTTCCATGGATAATAAACACACTATATAGTAAGTCATTAGTAGTATGTTCCATGGATAATAAACACACTATACAGTAAGTCATTAGTAGTATGTTCCATGGATAATAAACACACTATAGTAAGTCATTAGTAGTATGTTCCATGGATAATAAACACACTATATAGTAAGTCATTAGTAGTATGTTCCATGGATAATAAACACACTATAGTAAGTCATTAGTAGTATGTTCCATGGATAATAAACACACTATAGTAAGTCATTAGTAGTATGTTCCATGGATAATAAACACACTATATAGTAAGTCATTAGTAGTATGTTCCATGGATAATAAACACACTATAGTAAGTCATTAGTAGTATGTTCCATGGATAATAAACACACTATATAGTAAGTCATTAGTAGTATGTTCCATGGATAATAAACACACTATAGTAAGTCATTAGTAGTATGTTCCATGGATAATAAACACACTATAGTAAGTCAGTAGTAGTATGTTCCATGAATAATAAACACACTATATAGTAAGTCATTAGTAGTATGTTCCATGGATAATAAACACACTATAGTAAGTCAGTAGTAGTATGTTCCATGGATAATAAACACACTATAGTAAGTCATTAGTAGTATGTTCCGCGGAAAATTACTTCTAAACTTTCCCTTGCTCTAATGACAAAAGTTGCAAAATAAACTGTTGTGGAAGATGCCGGTCCAGACACATGAGACAAATTATCTCTATGTTAATGAGGGTAAGGTTAATGTATATAGGATATTTATTTATTTATTCATTTACTTAAGGGGAGGCAGACCGTTTTCTGGAACCCCTTCTCCCGAATGTTTAGCCCCACTTGTTTTGAGATTATAAGACGTTCGGCCCATTAGTTTGGCGATTTTAACTCCTTTCGCCCCATTTCTTTGTCAATTTTAAGACCTTTCGTGCCATTTAGGTGTCGATTATTTCCTGGCGAGCGATAGCGAGCCTACAATTTTAAGAGGAACCGGCCTTCGGCCGGGACATTTTTCTACCGAAAAATTTACAAATTTATCTTGAAGGGGATCTAGGTTTTTTTTTTTAAGCTTGATGGAGGTCTAGGGAGGAAACTAAAAAACTATATGAATAAATTAATTAATAGACCAAACAAACGGTCTGCCTCCCCTTAATATTTGAGTTTGCTCCCTTGACCTCTATCAAACTTTAAAACACATCAACAAGATCCCCCTTCCAGATAAAATTGTACATTTTTCGATCAAATAATATCCCGGCCAAAGGTTGGCTCCTCCTAGATTACAGTGTCGCTCTCGCCCGCCAGGAAAAAAATCAACATCTAAATGGCCCGAAAGGTCTTAATATTAGATAGACAAAGAAACAGGGCGAAAGGTCTTAAGATCGACAAATTAATGGGGCGAACGTCTTATAATCTCAAACCCAATGGGGCTAAGCATGAGAGGAAGGGGATCTATAAAAACCACACACCCCTCTTAACAAAACACGTGAACAGCCAAAGAAAGTAATTTATGTCGCAGGTTTTGTAACGCTTCATGTATTTGTAGTTTATGTATTGTTTGCCAGATGTTGAAAATTGTGGATAAAATGTAAAAGTTTTTCAAATATACAGACCTCTGATTTTTGCTCGCAGCTTGTATTTCACATTGGTAGTTTTAAAGGGAGGCAGACCGTTTTTTCTGGACCCCCTTCTCCCTAATGTTTTTCCCCGCTAGTTTTGAAATTATAAGACGTTCGGCCCATTAGTTTGGCGATTTTAACACCTTTCCCCCCATTTCGTTGTCAATTTTAAGACCTTTCGTGCCATTTAGGTATCGATTATTTCCTGGCGAGCGATAGCGAGCCTGCAATTTTAAGAGGAACCGGCCTTCGGCTGGGACATTTTTCTACCGAAAAATGTACAAATTTATCTTGAAGGGGGGTCTAGGGGGTGTTTTTCTAAGCTTGATGGAGGTCTAGGAAGGAAACTAAAAAATCTATATGAATAAATGAATTAATAGACCAAACAAAGGGTCTGCCTCCCCTTAATGTTCCATACCTCCATCATTTGTCTACTGTTGGGAATTTGACCAAACAATAATGGGCTTCATTTTGTAATAGAAAACAGGTCAAGAAATGTGTATATTCATTTTCAATATTATTATATCCTTTGGTGGCTAAAAAAAAGTGTGTTTTGTTGATAATAGTAACCTATATTTTAGGAAATTAGAGAACATGAGAATGTATTTAATTAAGTTTCATTTTGCGCTAGGATAATGCATGTGTATGTTAATGTTCAATAATATTAAATCCTTTGGCGACTAAAAAGTGTGTTATGTTGATAATAGTAACATACATTTTATAATACATACATATTGTATGTATGCAAATTAATATATAGTGAAAACATAATATAGTTATCCAAAACAGTGACGACGACAGGAAACATAATTAAATATTTTCATAATTAATAATAGTTAAAATTAGCTCGAATATTCCTGCTGCCGGGTACGCAGTTCCCACTTTAAATAAATGGACCACATCCACTTTATTTCTTTGCCTCTTATTTACATTTAACATTTTGAGAGCCGGGAGATTTCAAATTCGGCTCGCCCGCGAATTTCCTTCTTTAATCTGAGCCGAAGCTGCCGAAAGTGACTCCGGACCCGAACGCGATATTTCCCGGACTTTATTTGCCGTGAAAGTGAGTTACGAAATGGCCGGAGCCGATTTTGGGAACGGGCGAATAATCCCACCTGACGCGCGAGGGGTCTTTTGGGGGTGATGGGTGATTATGTTCACGGGGATATATTAAATGTTTATCGTTGTTTGCCCTTTGTTGGAGCTGCCTGCCTCCTAGTAACAGTTGATACGTTGCTTGCATGCATCTACTTTGTTGGAGCTGCCTGCCTCCTAGTCACAGTTGATACGTTGCTTGCATGCATGTACTTTGTTGGAGCTGCCTGCCTCCTAGTCACAGTTGATACATTGCTTGCATGCATGTACTTTGTTGGAGCTGCCTGCCTCCTAGTCACAGTTGATACGTTGCTTGCATGCATGTACTTTGTTGGAGCTGCCTGCCTCCTAGTCACAGTTGATACGTTGCTTGCATGCATGTACTTTGTTGGAGCTGCCTGCCTCCTAGTCACAGTTGATACGTTGCTTGCATGCATGTACTTTGTTGAAGCTGCCTGCCTCCTAGTCACAGTTGATACGTTGCTTGCATGCATGTACTTTGTTGGAGCTGCCTGCCTCCTAGCCACAGTTGATACGTTGCTTGCATGCATGTACTTTGTTGGAGCTGCCTGCCTCCTAGTCACAGTTGATACGTTGCTTGCATGCATGTACTTTGACTCTATTTGCTCTTGCTGTTTGTGCTAAAATAGTAAATATTAATTTTAACGCCCTGTAAGGGGCGTTAACGCCCTTTTCTTTCTTTCCCTGGCTTGTATCCCTTCGGCCCCATTCAGCCAACTGTTTTAAGATGTTTATCCCCATCCAGGTGTCGATTTATTCCTGGCGAGCGATAACGAGCCAGCATTGTATGGAGAAATCCGGCTTCGCCGGAGAAATTTTTCTATAAAAAAATGTACAAATTTAGCTTGCTGCCAAAACAAAAATATGTATATGCTGGCACGCTACCGCTCGCCAGGAAAATATTGACACCTAGATAGGGGTAAACGTCTTCAAACAGTAGGCTGAATGGGGCCGAATGGATAAAAGCCAAAGAGAGAGGGAGAGAATGAGAAAAAAGCGAGGTGGGTTCCCTTAATGTAACGAAATATAAATATAATTACAAATAAACATAAATGGAAGCAATGCAGCGAGTAAATGAAATGTGGAATGTTGAAATTAATTAATGCAAGAAAATTCATATTAAAATGGCATTTTTTGGGAATATGAAATAGTGGGAACTATATATCATATATGCTTAAGATATCTACACAAAAAAATGGATACACAGAGAAAAATTCAACAGTAGGCTATACGCATAATACAGGTACCTCACAAAATTCAACAGTAGGCTATACGCATAATACAGGTACCTCACAAAATTCAACAGTAGGCTATACGCATAATACAGGTACCTCACAAAATTCAACAGTAGGCTATACGCATAATAAAGGTACCTCACAAAATAGTACCCAATATTGAAGAGATAAACAAACAGACAGACATAAGTATATACGACGAGAGTGAGAGAGTTATAAGAGCTATACAGTATAACCCCTTCTGTATCGGCGACGTCTTTTTATATTTATTCTAGCTATACTTAGACGATATTATACAGTTTAAGAGTAACCTGGGGTAGTAAAAAGAGTTACATGAAATAGTTGGAAGCCTATTAATTATTGTGGGCCCCTTTTAAACTGAATAAAGTTGTCTAATAGTAAACAGATAAAAGTTAAAAGGACGGCACCGGTACTGAACGGATTAAGGGGGAATGGTTCACTTTTTGGGCGATTTTTGCATGTATTCATTATTTTCTAGTTTCCTCCCTAGACCTCCATCAAATTTTTAAAAAATCCATTAGATCCCCCTTCTAGATTAATTTGTACATTTTTCGATAGACAAATTTCCCGTAGTTCTTCCATCATTACAGGCTCACTATCGTTCGCCAGGGAAAAGATCGACACCTAAATAGCACGAAAGGTCTAAATATTGACGAAAAAATGGGGCGAAAGGTCTTATAATCGACTAACTAATGGGGCAAACATCTTAACATCTGAAAACTAATGAGGCTAAACATGAGGGAGAAAAGTGACCAGAAAAACGATCCATATCCCCTTAAGGTATAGAAGGCATGATCAAACCCTTTGTTCTAGTACTCATATTAACATTTGTGCTGAATACTGCCCTTGTCTTTAACTGTACTGCTAAAGAAACTATTTACAAATTGTGAGATAAGTTTGTTGCAGGTAGAACATTACTTATAATGTGAAAAGGTTCCTCGATCATAATTATACTAGTGTTGAATCCTTTAAGCTAAAATTAACAGCCACGGTTGGCCGTTCTATTCATTAACAGCCACGGTTGGCCGTTCTATTCATTAACAGTCACGATTGGCCGTTCTATTCATTAACAGTCACGGTTGGCCGTTCTATTCATTAACAGTCACGGTTGGCCGTTCTATTCATTAACAGTCACGGTTGGCCGTTCTATTCATTAACAGTCACGGTTGGCCGTTCTATTCATTAACAGTCACGGTTGGCCGTTCTATTCATTAACAGTCACGGTTGGCCGTTCTATTCATTGCGCGGGTAAACATGTTTTTGTAATCCACGTTGTCAAGCCAATTAATGTATTTTGAAGACGTCAATGAGCTGAAAGAGATAGGAGAGAGATTGAGAATGAGTGAGAGAGAGAGAGTGTGTGTGAGTGAGTGAGAGAGAGAGATAGAGAGAGAGAGAGAGAAAGTGGGGTGGGGGTAGTGGAAGAGAGATGTGCCTGAGGTAAATAAGATGTAAATATAATAAGGACCTGGCGGAGAAAAGATGGCACTCCTAACTTTTCTCACCGCTTGCCTCCTCAGTTTCACCCTCCCTACATTGTTTCCCTGTTTCTATTGTGTGCTTCCTCTATTTCACATGTCTTTGCCTCCTGTTTCATCTCTGTGTTTCACCCATCTGTCTTTCAGTTTTACCGTGTTTTACTAATGCGCCTCTTCAATTGCATCTAATTTTTCTTTTGCCTATTTGGATTCTCAGTTTCACTCAACTTTTACCTATTTGCCTCGCCATTTTCCTCTATGGGTTTCAGCAATTTTTCGTCTGTTTCATCTCTGTGTTAACCCTATTTGCCTCCTCAGCTTACCCTATCTAACTATTCTGTTTCATCTTAGTGGCTCACCTCTTTGAGTTATGCTCGTACCCATGGATAGAAATGTTGGTATTAGAATTATTTATCGTCATTTCTACGTTTTATGTTATCTCTTTGAGATCTTCTACCGACCCAAGAGAGTTGACTAACCTATAAACCGAACTCAGACCACCGTGTACCACCAATAAGATATCAACCAGACACTAATTGTCCTTTGGTTGCTTAAGGGGAGGTTTTTAGTTTGGTCCGTAGATATCCTTCAAGCTTAAGATTACACCCCCTTGAGCCCCTTTCAAGATAAATTTGTACATTTTTCGGTAGAAAAATGTCCCGGCTGAAAGCCGGTTCCTCTTAAATTACAGGCTTGCTATCGCTCGCCAGGATAAAATCGACACTTAAATGGCACGAAAGGTCTTAAAATTGACAGAAATGTGTTGAAAGTTCTTAAAATCGTCAAAGTAATGGGGCGAACGTCTTAACATTAGGAAAACAATGGGGCTAAACATGAGGGCGAAAGGAGTCAAGACAAAAATCCCTCAAGTGGATATCTCCCCTTAAACGAATCTGGTATGAGTGTGCAGTTCCTAATGAGTTGGGAAACTAAAAGTAGAACAGATTCATGAGCTTCGGTCTACAAGGTTTATTTAACATGATTGTAGAAAGGGAGGTTACAATATACATATACAAACAAGACTAAGACTGCATAAATAGTGAAAGCAAGGTTACATGGTCTTATGAATGCAAGCACTCTAAAATATATACATCAAGACAGTAGTAAATCTTCGGCAAGAGGATTAAATTAATACACTATGCAAAATTACAAATGATGATTGGAACCCGAGAGAAGTATGTGTGGTATTTAATTGTAAATTTGGGCCGAGTATGAATATATAATTGAATTTGTTTTAGGAGGATGTTGTCAGGCAATGAAATAAAAAGTCAAGAATACTTCAGGGATTATCAGCGGAGATGTTTGATAACTTCTATTATCAATGAATCGTGTTGTAAATTTATGATACTGATCAATGTTATTGGGAGGCTTCTTAAATATATAAATAGGGACTTTGACAGGAAGAGACAAATTAACTTAAGTACTAAGGCCGAATAATATAATGCATTTCCCATGTGTTATCAGGGAGTTCAAAGTCATGTATCATCTTCTCATTCTGGGCTGTCAGGGCTGGGGACCTCTGCGTGTTATACTTCCTCTTATTATATTCATTATGTTTCTTGTGTTTAGTAGGAGAGCAAGGGTGGCTGAACTATCTTTAGGTGCTTCACACAGGTTACTGAATGAGGTTGTGGCCTGGTAAGGGTTGCTGAGAGTGGTCACGCTGTTGCCGTCAAAGTAGGGGTTGTCAGATTCTGTGATTAAGAGTAAGGGTTGCTGAACTCTGTGTGCCTCATGGTGGTGCTGAATGAGGTTGCAGCCTGCAAAGGGTTGCTGAGGTTGGTCGCTGTTGTTACCACCTAAAGGTTGCTGATTTTAGAAGAGGAGTTGAGCCTACTGAACAATCTTTCCTCTCCTTCCTTGCTCATTTTTCTGTTCCTCTTGGTCTCAGTGTCCTTGAGGAGAAAAAGGGCCTTTGCAGTGGGGTTGGAGTGGCATTTGTGTCCCTGTTTCTCTGGCCTGGCATTCTCCTGTCTATTACCTGCCCAGGTAGCAGGTGTGGGGGAAGGTAAGTTGCCAGCTGTGCAATGAGTGTCCTTGGTGGGCAGTGCTATGATGTCATGGGCTCTGTGATTGGATGTACCTGTTTGTGTGAGAGATAATGGGGTGGTAGGGAGTAAATAAAACTGGCCTGGAGGAGGCACTGTGTTAGCCATCCAGATTACAATTATTTGGTTGGTCTGAGCTAAGAACTGGTGTTGTCCCGGGTGTTGGAGCTGGTGTATGGTAGCACTGCTGGGGACTTCTCGGCTCTCCTCTTTCTTAACTCTATGAATAACAATATGAATTTATGTTTAGACCCATTTATTTATTTATATTTATTTTATTTTATTTATATATTTATATATTTTGTTGTGTGTGTGGGGGGTGGGGGGGGGGGTTACAATAGAGAGACGGAAAATAAGCCTTCTGTGATTAACTTAATGTTGTCCCAGTCTATATCTCTCTGCATTTATTATATTTTGGTGGTATATTATTTCTGTCATATTTGACAAGGTTCATATGGGTTTTCCCTAGTTATTTATTAATATTTATTATGGCTTAACATTCACCCCATTACCCAGTCAATCCGATGATGCCTTATCCATTTTGTTTTGGTTATAATTAGACAATTTGATTGGCCGTAATATATAAAAGTCATGTGCGTTCTCAGATGGATTACTGTTCACCTCTGTGGAGTGGTTGCATTGAGGCAGTTGGACAAAATTCAAAATAAAGCTATTAGATTAATCAATACCCCTGCAATCACACAGGACCTTCCTACATTATCCATACGAAGAAACGTTGCATCCCTTGCAGTATTCTACAGATATTTTCACAGCAATTGTTCCGAGGAACTTGCTTCAATTGTGCCACCTCTCCACATCTTTCCCCGTAGAACTAGGGCAGCTGAGAGCGCCCATGAATTTACACTTTCTCCTCCACAATGCAGAACTTCTGCTTATCAAAATTAATTTATCCCTAGAACTACTACTCTTTGGAATTCACTTCCCTCGAGTTGCTTTCCACAAACTTACAATCTACAAAAGTTTAAATCCAGTTGTTACAAACATTTTATGAATGGAGGATGCCTTTAGGCACGTGGACCTTTTTGTTTTATCTGTGTTTTTCCTTCCTCCGTTCATTGTCTCTTTTTAAAAAATAAATAAATAAATAAATAAATTAAGAATGCGGGAGTCACAGAGTTGTCTAATAAACTAATTACTTATACTATGCTCTAAATATGTTCTCATAAGCTACATTGAGTCGTTTTGTGATAGCCTTTTTCTGATTTGTTTCATTTGGACAATAATAATATATTGGCTACAGTCCTCCTTCATAAGTATCGTTTGTCAGATACATTACCAATCAGTTTTCTAGGTGATTCATTCTAATAGGTATCGTGTTATGTAATCAACTCCAAAATAATGTTGTAGATACTGTTACATTGCAAGCGTTAAAGCTAAGTATTAATATATATATATATATATATATATATTCAGAATACAGTAAGGCAAAACTGTAATAATTTTGCTTTATTACCATTTTTGTAATTGTTAAGCAAGATTATTCCCATACGGAAGAGTTTTGTTTTATTTATCTTTACTTTTTCAGTTGAAATATTACAAAGCAAAACATAAGTAGTATTAATAACAAATTGACTAATAATCAGGCGATATATATTAGGCTTGGAAAGAGATCGAGAGAACAAAACATGATATGATATTGTATTTTGTTAATCTATATTATATTATATACTGTATATATATATATATATATATATATATATAATTTTCAAAACCGCCACACTACTTTATATATTACTAAATGTAAGATCTGTCCTTTTTCTAGACCCCTTCTTACTCATGCTTAGCCCCATAGTTTTGAAATTTTAAGACGTTCGCCCCATTAGTTTGTCAATGCTAAGACCTTTCTCCCCATGTCTTTGTTAATATTAAGACCTTTCATGACATTTACTGTAGGTGTCGATAAATTATTAGTGAGCCTTTAATATTGGTGGTACCGGCCTTTGGCTGGGAAAGTTTTCTACCGAAAAAATGTACAAACTAATCTCGAAGGGGGGTCCTGAGGATATATATATATATATATATATATATATATATATATATATAATCTCGAAGGGGGGTCCTGAGGATATATATATATCCTCTAGGCCCCCCTTCGAGATTAGTTTATAAATGTTTTCGGTAGAAAACTTTCCCAGCCGAAGGCTTCTTTTTGTTCTCTCTTTTTTAAGCTTGATGAAGGTCTTGGGAGGAAGCTAAAATACTAATCTATCTATCTATCTATCTATCTACAGTATATGCTCAGGCCCAATCCCCATTTTGGGGGTAGCCGACTCAAGACAGAGCAAGAACAGGGAAAACACAAAAACAACATAAAACAACGAATAAACACAGATAAAAAATACAAATTCACACACATCTAGGTCACCCAGGAGAAGACCCAGAGACCAGGGTCACCAAGGTCGCTCCAGCACTCCCCCGGCCCCCGACCACCCGGAGAGGTTCCGATCTCGGCAGGCAGACATGCAGCGGAGCCAAAGCCACAAGCCCTCCCACCACACTTCCAGGCGCACCCTTCATATTAATCGTCTCCCCGGGCCAGGCGCCTCATGGACTATTATCTAGTCCAACTTGCGCCCGACCCCTTACTCCAAATTACCACGTGTTCACTCAACTATTCACAAGCATTCTCCATTCACTCCTGTCCACCACCCCTTCGCCTGCCTGATCTATAGTCATTCCTCTATCATGCAAAGCTTTTCTTACACAGTCTCTCCATCTCAATGGGGGTCTTCCTGCCCTTCTATCTCCCCTTGTACCTGACTCACATATTCTCTCTGTAAGCCTTTCATCTCCCATTCGTTCAACATGACCATACCAGCTCAGCACCCTTCTGTCCACTCTGGCTGACAAATGTTCCTGCTAATAAATAGATAAATAGATATACAAATAAATAACACCTAACCCCATAATAAAGCTACATCGCTCTCAAAGGGACAACAAAACGTCTGTCTGTTGTTATTTAATGGGGCGGCCGTTGGAGTGAAGAAAAGAACGCGGGCAGGGGAAGGGGAACGGGGGAAAAATGTAATATATCTTGGAAAAAATTGACACTCGATTAAATTCTACCTTTTCCCTCCTACCCTCTGCACTCTCTCTCTCTCTCTCTCTCTCTCTCTCTCTCTCGGGGTTTATTAAAAGGTGTTTTACTTTACAAAATGAGAACATTATAGTACCGTTATATACCAAAGCATAGTGAGGCCTCCTCTTGAATATTCTATACAATTCTTGTCTCCTTATCTAAACAAACCCTTGAGAGACTTGAGTCAGTACAGCCAGCGTAGAGCCATAAAGTTAATAAATGATATCATGAAAGATACAACTATAAAACATTGTTCTCAGTAAGGAAAAGATTGTTAAGTAGTTAAATAATCGAGTGTTTCATAATATTGAAGGGCTTTATAGCAAAATTGATGCTAAGTCACTGTTCACAATCAATAGTAATTCATCAACTCGAGGAAACGGGATGAAATTCAAAACCAAGGGGGTCAATCTCGATGTCACAAAATTTGTATACACCTACAGTGTTAAGGGGAGGTTTCCATTGAGGATTTTTTTTATCGAACTTCCTTCTCCCTTATGTTTACCCCATTGCTTTTGAAATTTTAAGATGTTTGCCCCATTAGTTTGTCGATTTTAATAACTTTTGCCCAATTTCCGTCAATTTTAAAACCTTTCGTGCCATTTAAGTGTTGATTTGTTCCTGGCAAGCGATAGCGAGCCTGTAACCTAAGAGGAATCAGCCTTCGGCCGGGACATTTTTCAACCGAAAAATGTACATAATTATCTTAAAAAGGGGTCTAGGGGATGTAATTTTAAGCTTGATGGAGGTCTAAGCAACACACTAGAAACCTCCCCTTAACGAGTGGAACGAATTGCCGGGGAAAGTGGTGCAATGTAATACAATTGACGCATTCAAAGGGAATCTAAACATTCATTTCGAGTAGGTTGGGGTAATATACAGTAAGTTTAAAATATAAAGTAGGTTAAGGATCAGTAGTGAATACTATTTTCCTAATTCGATCTTTACTATAAACATTTTCTCATTCTACTGGGGACCATTTTTTTTCCATCTGTATGTCATGCCGATTCTTGGTCGGAGGAAGTAGTGAGTGAGGAGAGAGCTTTCTGCTATGCTAACCTTACCTTCCACTTAATAGTGAATGTTGTTAGAATTAAAGCTAGACTAACTAGTATAGGCCACAACGTCTGTACAGTCTGTGTGTATATCTATTTAACTCTATGTAACTCTCTCACACTCTCACTCTCACTCTCTCTCTCTCTCTCTCTCTCTCTCTCTCTCTCTCTCTCTCAAGACAAGCCAAGCCAAACAATGAAAACTAGGAATAAGTATATAAGAAAAAAAAACGCTGGGCCACTGTATACGAGAATTTCCCCTTGGCTTTACATATAAATGGAATATTAGAGTGTATGGAGGTGTTGAGAGGGCGTCATGGGGAAGAGGGCAAGGGGGAAGGGAAGGGGAGGGGGGAGAGGGAAGGAGGAAGGGGGAGAGGGGTGTGTATGGGAGGAAAGAAGGGGAGGGTGGGGTGGTGAGAGGGAAGGAAAGAAGGTTGAGGGGAAGAGAAGGAAGGGGAGAAAGGGAAAGAAAGAATGAGGGGAGAAGAGAAGGAAGGGGAGGGAGGGAGGGAGAGAGGGATGGAAAGAAGGGGTGTAGAAGAGAAGGAAGTGGAAGGAGTTAGGGAGAGAGGGAAGGAAAGAATGGGTTGAAGAAGAGAAGGAAGGGGAATACAAAGGAGTACAAACTGCAACAGACCTATTGGTCCTTACGGGGCAGATTGGATATCTAATCTAATAATCTACTGCCTACGAGGTAGAGAAAGGGATAGCAAAGAAGAAGGCTCCTCCCCACCCGCCACTCCCTCCAGTTGTTACTACCAATGTGTAATATTTTGCATTTCTCTATGTTGAACTTCATTTGCCATTTGTCTTCCCAATTTACTAAAGTGTCTAGGTCACCTTGCAGGGAGGGAGGGAGGGAAGGAAAAAAGGGGTGTAGAAGAGAAGGAAGGGGAGGGAGAGAGGGGAGGAAAGAAGGGGTAGGAGAAGAGAAGAAAGGGGAGGAAGGGAGGGTGGGTGAGAGGGAAGGAAAGAAGGGGGGGGGGAGAAGAAAAGGAAGGGGAGGGATGGAGGGTGTATGAGAGGAAAGAAGGGGAGGGAGAAAAGAAGGCAGGGAGGGAGGATGAAAGGGAAGGAAAGACGGGGGGAGAGAAAAGAAGGAAGGGGAGGAAGGGAGGCAGAAAAGGAAAGAGGAACGTAACATTCTTAAAAAGTAAAATAGACAGGAATAGGAAGAGAAAGGAAGGAGGAAGGGATTTAGGAGGATAAAAAGGAAAGAAAGGTGGGAGGAACAGGTAAAGGGGTGGAAAGAGAATAAAAGGAAGGAGTGGAATGATAAAGGGAGAGAATGAGTGATGAGAGGAAACTGAACATAAAGGGGGAACTAAGAAGGCATTGTAATAATTGTAATGAAACAAATAGGAATAGAGCACAAATATTAGTGGTGAGAGAGAGAGAGAGAGAGAGAGAGACTGAAGCCCCCCTCCTGAATCTCACGTCCTCATTTTAGCTAAACATAAAATACATTATGTGTGATTAACAGGTGACCGTATCCAGTTACCAATTGATATCATTATTTACTTCACTCTAATTACCAATGGTTGGCATATACTGAACATTTAGAGTGGAAATGAGCGTCCAGGTTACACGCACGTATGGTATTCCAGATATATATATGTATAACTCCCAGCCAGACTCAAACCACCGACAGTCAGGACGAGTGTACAACTGTACATGCTTCAGTCCACTACACCACGGCGTGATAAATAATACTTAACCTTTTCCTATGTATATTAAGAAGGGAAATCCTACATGGAGAAAGTATTTAATTTTCATACACATGTCGTAGGATCCATATTCCATGATACCATACAAGGATTTTTACAAGTAGCCCCACGTACCTCGTGTTTAATTGATTTAATTTAATTTTCGCCTAGCCAAACACGAGTCATTAACATCAAGTATATATCATAAATACACGTGAGCTACTAAGTGTTTTTTGTATTATACTCCCAGCCGGATTCGAACCACCGACAGTCAGGACGAGTGTTCATGCTTTACGCAAGTACCACACAGCGTGATAGAGGATACTTAACGTTTTCCTATTTATATTGTACACAAACACATTTGAACAAATAACCCAATAACTCAATAAGCACTTGAGTAAATAGGTTCTACATTTTCACACCCATTCCCTGGCCGACCCTTCCCAAATGGTAGAAATAGTAGCTTGATTACTCTACTCTTATGTGAGCTATAGAGGTTAGTGTTCAAGTGTTTTTGACATATTTATTTATAACAGGATAATTATAGCCTGATATATAAACATTTAATCGGAGATGGGCCGTTTTTCTGGTCCCCCTTCTTTCTCATGTTAAGCCCTATTAGTTTTCAGATTAAAAGACGTTTGGCCCATTAGTTTGGAGATTTTAAGACCTTTCACCCCATGTCTTTGTCAATATTAAGACTTTTTGTGTCATTTAGGTGTCGATTTTTTTCCTGGCGAGCGATAGCGAGCCTGTAATTTAAGAAAAATCGAAACAAAATTACAAATTTATCTTGAAGGATGGTCATGGGCGGGTGTATTATAAGCTTGAGGGAGGTCTAGGGCGGAAACTAAGGATATAATAAAAACATACATAAAATAAATGAGCCAATATATACGCCCATCTTCCCATAAAGTCCAAGTATGTTTATGTCTGCCACACATCTCTGATTTCCAAACTTTTTTTTTTTTTTTTTTTTTTTTTTTTTTTTTTTTTTTTTTCTATATTCCAACTACTCCCTCTCGGGCATAGGCTGAGAGCCTGTACATTCCACCGCTCAACACGGTGAAGCCCGTGAGGTCTTGTTCCAGCCTGGGGAGTGAGACATGTGAAGCATCCATCATGGCTCAAAGCAGCTCCATCTCTGAAGCGGCTGGTTGCTTCGCTCAAGTGCTTCACCGTCTCACCCTCCAGACTCAGACCCTCACTCTCAGAATGCCACCTATTGAGCAGTGAACTCACTAGGCATTGTCCCCCTGTAACATATTTTGAATATGGGAATATTCATACAGTGTTATTTAATCAGGGAACAATGAGGGTATTTTCTACCCTCCTTTGGTTCCTATCCCTAGCTTTATCTGTACATTTTTCTCTAATTTCATTTATTATGTTCTATCCAACAACCAACTTTACTCCTAAAATCGATTAATGAAATATTACAAACACATGTGGCAGTCCGTGGATTCGAACCCAGGACGCTCACACCGAATATCAACACCTTATGCATTACACCACGAAGGCAGTTAAAGAATGGTGGACACTGCCTACGATTTATTATGCAACTTCGAATCCTGCATATCAATCTAAGCATGTACACACATCCAAACTGCAACTCACGTAGGCTATTTCAGACTGCTCCATAGCTGCAGTTGTGGACGGTCATCGCTCAATTCCGGTGTTCGTCAGGGTTCTGTCCTGTCTCCAATTATCTTTCTAATATTTATCAATGATCTCCTCAACTGTACCTCTATACTAGTCCTATCCCCTCATATGCTGAAGATTCTACCTTACACTATTCAACTAGTTTTTCACATCAGCCCAGCATGCAATCACTCCAAAACTCACATACTATAGGGCCTTGGCACATCTATCTTCTGATCTATCAATTATTTCTGATATGTGCAGAGAAACATCTTACTTACAATGCCTCCATGACCCAATTTCTCCCTTCAGTCTCTCCATCGCAATCTTCCGCAAGACTATCAATTATTATTCAACAATACACAAATATACCCTTCATCTTCTCTCAATAATCTAAGTGTATCATTTTCATTGTACCATTCTTGGAAAGATCATATTACCACTCTTGCTAAAATTGCTTCCCAAAAGTTGGGTGTGCTCAACTGTCTCCATGGATTCTTCACACCCGCAGAGCTTCTTGCTCTGCATCGGGGCACAGGGTGCCCCTGTATTAAGTATTGTTCACATGTGTGGGGAGGCTCCACCCATACCGCACTTCTCGAAAGAGTAGAATCAAAAGTATTTCACTTCATCAACTCACTTCCTCTTATTATTTCCCTACAATATCTTTCTACCTGCCGCAATGTTGCATCTCTTTCACTTTTCTATCGCTATTACAACAATGACTGTTCTTCAGAGCTCTCTCAGTGCATACCCCCTTCCTTGCGGTGAGTGTGAGCACCCGTCTTTCAACACAATCCCACTCATATTCTGTCCAGCTCTCCAACCCAAGAATTTGCAAAAATGTTTAGTCTTTCTTCTACTCAACAAGTGAACTCTGGAACTCTCCCCCTCAATCAATCTGTCCTTCATCCTATAACTTAAACCGTCTTAAACATCGTGTGTCCATGCATTTTGACCCAAACGTCCCTTGAATTTGGCTCTGTCACTCTTTTGGCTTTGGAGGAGACACTCGTTACAGGCAACTTGCCTTTGGTCTCCTTCATACACACAGAAAATATAATGTTCTAAGTTTAAAAGACAATAATGCACATTCTTCACCAGGACATTGTGTTAAAGTAGCAATACCAGACACGCTACAGTATGACGTGTTGTTGTGAGAATAAAATATGTTTTTGTTTCAGGACAAGAACCAACCACCTTGTTTTGTGTGTTGAAATATTTTCATATAGCAAACGATTTAAGTTTGTTTTCGCAAATACTCTCTCTCTCTCTCTCTCTCTCTCTCTCTCTCTCTCTCTCTCTCTCTCTCTCTCTCTCTCTCTCTCTCTCTCTCTCTCTCTCTCTCTCTCTCTCTCTCAATATATTTGTATATCTTTAATTTTTTGAATAGATAAATAGAGAGTAATACAAAGAAAATGAAACAACAACAGATCTAAAGGTTTCCCCCCTAGGCTGTTTGTTAACCCTTTCAGTATTATGACGCTTTTCTATATTTTATTTTGGCGATCATAGGCGGTTTTACTCAGCTATGGAAAGCTCTCTAGGAAACAAAGGCGTAAATTAAATAGCAATTAACCCTCTGACTTTCAAAATTCCTTCCTATACTGAATAAAAATCATCTACTGATAGCCAAAAGGAAAGAGAGAAAAGTTTCCTCGAATCCTGAAGAGGTTAACAGTTATATTTTATTCATTATGACGAGTGGAGACATTCTAACCATTAACCTAATTGTCAGTACTGGTGACATCCTTTACATTATATTTTAGCAACCATTAGACGATTTTAAGAGGATTAGGATGGGTATATGGTAGCTAAATGGATGAATTGAAGTTGTCTGTAGCTTTTTAATTGGTAGACGTCCTTCCTGAGCTGAATAAAACCATCTAATGGTTGCCATAGCATAATGAAAGGAATGGCACCGGTACTGAATGGGTTAAGGGGGGATGGTTTACTTTTAGGGCGATTTTTTCATGTATTCATTATTTTTCTAGTTTCCTCCCTAGACCTCCATCAAATTAAAAAAAACAAAAATCCATTAGATCCCCCTTGTAGATTAATTTGTACATTTTTCGGTAGAAGGCCGGTTCTTTCAACATTACAGGCTCACTATCGTTCGCCAGGGAAAAAATAGACACCTAAATAGCACGAAAGGTCTAAATAATAACGAAGAAAGGGGGCGAAAGGTCTTAAAATCGACTAAATAATGGGCCGGACGTCATCAAATCTGAAAACTTATGGGGCTAAACACGAGGAAGGGGGGGGAGGGGGGGGGACCATAACAGCGGCCCATGTCCCCTTAACGCCTTGTAACTGAGGGTTGGTTACGACACACAAACGGTAAAGTTCCACAGCTATTGACTGTTTCACTCTTCATTAACCCCTTCACTACCGAGGATATCTTTTGCGTCCTTTCAGCTATATCTAGACGATTTTATGCAGCTTAAGAAGAATCTGTGGTAGTAAAAACGGGTAATTGAGATAGTTTGAAACCTTTTAACAGCTCTACATCCTTACAAAGATATTAAAATCGTCTAATAATTACCAGAATATATATAAGAAGTCGACACCGGTAAAGAAGGGGTTAACCCCTTATGTACTGGCAACGTCTTAATAATTGTATTCTTGCTATATTTAGACGATCTTCTGGAGTTTAAGAAGGATCTGAGGTAGTAAAAAAGGTTAAGAGGGACAGTTCGAAGCCTTTTATTTGCTGGAAGTCCTTATTAAACTTAATTAACACCTTACGAGCGGGCCCGTCAGTTTTTTTCCACTACTCGCCCAGCGTTTTTTTTTTACCCTAAATGGCCTTGTTTCCGTGCTCTTTTTCATGCATAAACAAGAGCCAGAGCGTAATACAATTATGTATCCCTGAAAGGGCGTAAATTGAGCTTTCCAATGACACCAGAACCATCCTTCTACGACCACGCGTTCTCTGGCAACGATCGTGCAACACGAGTGCAAAAACCCTAAAATACGGTAATTTCCTTATATAATTCCCTGTGTGGCGAGGTAGGGAGGGTGGAGTAGTGTGGAGTAGATGTCAATAGGCGCGCGGGGTCCGTGCCGAGCGGCCATGAGGCAACCTACACTCCTCCCGTCGCTCGTCTCTCTCTCACAGCCATTCTTGCTCAAAAATTGCACACGGACTTAAGTCGGTCCCCGCCACATAGTCCAGGTTTTTAGATACGGACTTAAGTCGAGCCCCGCTAATTAGGGGTTAAATAGTGCGCAAAGATATATTAAAATAACAGCACCGGTACTGAAAGGGTTCAGCTTCATTGATCAATTCCTTTAAGGAGATTATAAGAGGCTCATGGTAATGAATAGATTGTAGTGGGTGTGGAAGGAAGAACTGCCACAAAAATCAACTTGGGAGCTTCATTTCTAAAACATGTGAAACAAAGTTACTCAGACCCAAACAGTCACAGTGACCTAGCGCACTAAAGCATGGTTCACACATACAAGAGTCGGTGCCCGAGTCCAGCACGAGTGAGGAAATTTTCAGATTCGGCCATAACTTGGGCATACTCTTCGTGACATCGTGTTACACTCGTGTGAGTCGTGTTGGTATCGGAGTGTGTCCTGGGGACTTGTGACGTGGCCTAGAAATTTCATGCCTGCATGAAATTTCTTGTCCCCGTCAAGAGTCCGAAGGACACACGTGTAGACACGTGTTGACTCCTGTTGACTCTTTGTGACTCTTGTTGACTCTTGTTGAACTCTGCATAACTCTTCATGACTCGTGTTGACTTAATTGTTACACTCTTGGGTGAATCGGGCACCTACACAATGGGGGCCACTCTTGGGAGTACTTTTGTTGACTCCTGTCACACTCTTGTTGACTCTTCTTACACTTTTGTTGACTCGTGTTGACTCATACCGACTCTTTGCTTTCGTACCCTAGAATTTGACCGTTATTTTTCAAATTTCCTCAACTCGTGTTGGGTTCGTGTTACATTCTTTGTGACTCTTGTTGACTCTCTGTGACTCGTACTGACTCTTGGATGAACACATACCGACTCTTGTTGACTAATGGTGAATCGGGAACAGTGACCTACTCGGGCTGGTTCTTGCCAGAGCCACGAAGATCCATGAAGAGTGTCACCCATCGTTCACTTGTGCTGGACTCCGGCACCGACTCTTGTATGTGTGAACCATGCTTAAGTCACCATACTCTAGTCGCTTGACCCAGGGTTCGATCCCAGCTACCTGCCGGAGAGGTTTCTGTCAAAAACTTTCTGGGCTGTAGAGGTTAGGTGTGGATGCGCCACCTCTGGGTTCCACCTGGTTCCCTGCCCACATCCGACCCCTTCTGGGATGTTGGCTCTCTTGTGGCAGCCAGAGTTAAATCTGTTGACTACTTAGGTTAAGGAATTGTAAATTTTCAGCCACATTTGGCTACCGGCTGGAAATAAACCGAATATTATTATTAAACACAGCTGTAGACCTTACCTGTGAGTGCAGCAGAGAGGGCGGCCAGTATGAGGGACACCAACACTCCCGCCCCACTCCACTCCACACCTGCACCCACCACTACATACCCACCCACGCACACTCCTACGCCCACACCTGAAAACAAAGACCACATATTGTTAACGTGCATACTAGTGATAGGTTTGTCTTATAAAAGTAAATATATAAGTTATATTTACTAGAAGTATAGGAGAGAGAGAGAGAGAGACAGTGTGTGTGTGTGTGTGTAAAGTCAGTAACAATAGGTTAGCCTAAACAGAACCAGATGCGGAAATAACTTGAGCCGACCAGGACAAGGTATTGGTCTAACTGGTAAAGTGGCTGCCTCATAACCCAAGGGTCCCGAGATCAATTCCCGGCCAGGGATTATATTTTCGGGAGGCTATTTCAGCATCTAACGAAGTTTAGGTGTGTTGGTAAAATTGTTAAGATGGTTGAGAGTAAGATCGGAGTTCCATAAATCCTCTTGCGGGTATGGTGTAAAAACCTATTCCTACACGTGTGTGTGCGTGCCTGTGTGTGTGTGTGTGTATGTATTGGACATAGTGATATCCTAGAGGTATATAAAATCATACTCCAACAGTGTCATATTTTGTCTAGAAATACTGAGCGATAAAACTCAGAGAACAATGAATACCCAGTTTAGCCATGAAAGGAACAATGCTTTTTGTTGGCCAAATATAGAGGCTAATGTGTGATCAACCAAACTATTGTTGTTGTTCTTGTTGTCTTATTGTCAATCCTCAGAGGTTTACTGTGCATAAGAAAATAACTGTTTTTGTCTTATGATATATTTCTAACATCGTTTTTAACACCGATAACCTCCCCCCCCCCCCCCCTTCCCCAATGAAATATATGAGTGCATGTGATTTTCTCAGGATTCGAACTCAGGATAGCACATACGGAACTTTCACGCTCTAACCATTACACCATCAAGATATAGTCTATAGTATTGGTGAATATACTGTACAGGGATCGGTATTTGGTGTGAGTTGGTTCTATTAGATATGGCTTGAGCGTCCCCTACCTCCCATACCTCCTTATATTGTTATCAATTCCTTTACTATCTCTCTTCTCCATCGTGGGGTTGGAAACTCCTACCTCTAACACATACTATTCTACGACAAGACAGAAGCACGGGGGGGGGGAGGGGTGGGTGGGCGGGGCATGGTGTGGTTGAAGGGAGGAGGACATGGGATGGTTGAAGGGAGGGGGACATGGAGTGGTTGAAGGGAGGGGGAAATGGGGTGGACGAAGGGTGGGAGACATGGGGTGGATGAAGGGAGGGAGACCTTGAGTGGTTGAAGGGATGGGGACATGGGGTGGACGAAGGGTGGGAGACATGGGGTGGATGTAGGAAGGGAGACGGGGTGGATGAAGGGAAGGGGACATGGAGTGGATGAAGGGAGGGAGACATGGAGTGGTTGAAGGGAGGGGGACATGGGGTGGACGAAGGGTGGGAGACATGGGGTGGATGAAGGGAGGGAGACATGGAGTGGTTGAAGGGACGGAGACATGGGGTGGACGAAGGGAGGGAGACATGGAGTGGATGAAGGGAGGGGGACATGGAGTGGTTGAAGGGAGGGGGACATGGGGTGGACGAAGGGTGGGAGACATGGGGTGGATGAAGGGAGGGAGACATGGAGTGGCTGAAGGGAGGGAGAAATGGAGTGGTTGAAGGGACGGAGACATGGGGTGGACGAAGGGAGGGAGACATGGAGTGGATGAAGGGAGGGGGACATGGAGTGGATGAAGGGAGGGGGACATGGAGTGGTTGAAGGGAGGGGGACATGGGGTGGACGAAGGATGAGAGACATGGGTTGGATGAAGGGAGGGAGGCATGGATTGGTTGAAGGAAGGGGGACATGGGGTGGGCGAAGGGTTGGAGACATGGGGTGGATGAAGGGAGGGAGACGGGGTGGATGAAGGGAGGGGGACATGGGGTGGATGAAGGGAGGGAGACATGGAGTGGTTGAAGGGAGGGGGACATGGGGTGGATGAAGGGAGGGAGACATGGAGTGGTTGAGGAGTACAAAGGAAATCAAGCAACAACAGATCTAGTGACCCTTCTAGGTTGCTTGTCCTCCAAAACACTGAGGATCAAGTGTCCAAACAGTGGTTTAGAGTGGGTAAGGGAACATTGGAAAGGGAATTACTGCCCTGGAACTAATGTCCGTGGCAGGATTAGGAAGTTAGTAGGGGACAGATGGGTTAGTAACTGAGGGGGGGATAAAATAAAGTTATTCATTTACAAACGCAGTCAGTCGCGGGTTTGATGCGAGATATTTGTCTAGGCGGAGTTTAAATGAATCACGGTGATGCAGTCTATAATGTTTCGGGGAAGCCCATTCCACAAGTTGACAACTCGATTGAAGAAGAAATTCTTAGATTCGTGTGAGTTAAAAGATTTACCAATAATTTTGCAACCGTTTCCCCGCGTGTAATAGATTGGTCGATAGTGAAGTACTTACTACAGTTCATATTGTCGATGCCTTTGATGATTTTGAACACTTGAATTAAGTCACCTCTTAATCTGCGCTGGGTTAAAGGAAATAGATTTAATTCTCTAAGACGCTCTTCGTATGGTTTGTTCTTTAGGCTAGGTATCATTTTGGTAACTCTACGTTGAACTCGTTCTAGCTTGTTTATATCTTTTTGGTAATAAGGGCACCAGGATTGAACGCAGTATTCCAGAAGAGGGCGGACTAATGAATTGTAAAGGGTTAGGATAACTTCTTTGGATTTATGCTCAAATGACCTGCCTATAAAGCCAATTATTTTGTTTGCCTTCTTAACAACTTCTGAACATTGTTGACTCGGTTTTAGGTTACTCGATATTGTTACTCCCAGATCGGTTTCTCTGTTTACATTCTTAAGCTGAGTGCCATTCATCGAATAGTTTGCTTTCTCATTTAGGTATCCGATATGTAGTACTTTACATTTATCCGCATTGAAACTCATTTGCCAAATTTGGGCCCAACATGACAATTTATCTAGATTGTGTTGCATATCGTCAACTTGTTCTTTTGAGAGTACGCTATTTGCAATTTTTGTATCGTCAGCAAATTTTGAGATTGTACAGGTGAGACCCTCATCTATATCGTTGATGTAAATTAGAAAGAGAATTGGTCCTAGTACCGATCCCTGGGGTACCCCGCTACTTACATTGGTCCATTTTGATGCCTTACCGTTTATGACTACTCTTTGCTTTCTGTCGCTGAGCCAATTTTCTATCCATTTCAACACACCGTCTTGTATTCCATGCGCTTTTAGTTTTAGCAGTAAACGTTTGTGGGGAACTTTGTCAAAGGCCTTTTGAAAATCAAGGTATATAATATCTACAGCTTTACTCTCATCGTAGAGGTTGAGGATATCGTGGAAGAAGTCTAAGAGGTTTGTTAAACAGGAACGTTTTTTACGAAAGCCGTGTTGAGTATCTTTAAGTATGTTATTTTCCTCTAAGTGATTTACGAGTCTGTCTCGTATGACCGTTTCTAGCATTTTACATACAACTGAGGTTAAGCTAATTGGACGATAGTTACTGGGTAGGGATTTGCTGCCTTTTTTGAATATCGGTGTTACGTTGGCTAGCTTCCACTGATCGGGCATAGTTCCAGACTGCAAGGATTTATTGAATAGTAATGTCAGTGGTTTAGAGAGCTCATCCTTAGCTTCCTTTAGAACTCTAGGCGAGATTGTATCAGGTCCAGGCGTTTTATTTACCTTGAGTTTATCTAAACAATTCAATACTTCTCTCTCTGTAACGGTGATATTGCTTAGAACATCTGAATTATCAATCTGAATCGGCGATGGTGTAGGGATATCACTGAGGTCTTCTGTTGTAAAAACTGATGCAAAGAAGGTATTGAGGGCATTACTCATTTGTTCTTCGTCTTTGGTGTATTCTCCATTTTCATCGACTAACGGTCCAACAGTTGAAGTAACGACTTTTTTCTTTCTGATATAACTATAGAATTCTTTCGGGTTTGTTTTACTTTGATTCGCAATATGTAACTCTAAGGTCTTTTTACTTTGCTTAATTAACTTTTTGGCTTTGCGTCGTAGCTCTACAAATTTCACCCGTTCTTCGTCATTTTGTGAGGATTTTAATCTATCATTAGCAAATTTTTTACCAAGCAGGCAGTTTGAAATATCTTTATTCCACCATTTGGGCTTATTATTATGGCCGGGACGCCGAGTTTTCGATGGTATGCAGTCTTGCACTGCTTTTAGGTAAGTGGCTTCGAATAACTTCCAAGATGTATTTATGTCGTTATTGTGAATTAAAAAGCTCCTGTCAGTTTCTTTAAATATAGCTCTAAGTTTATGGAAGTTTGCTTTCTTGAAATTAGGGACTTTTTCGATGCTACTATTTGGTTCGTTACTAGTAAACTTTAAAGTGAAAGTTATCGTACGATGGTCGCTGTTACTGAATTCATCACCAACATTCAAATTCTCTATTAATTCTTCTTTTGTTGCAAGTACAATGTCAAGAACGTTATTACCACGGGTCGGCGTTCCAACAAATTGATAAAGCGAACTCTCTTGCAAGTTCGTATACAAGTCATGTCCGGAGTGTGAAGTAAGAGTATCGCCCCACTTGGTCACAGGTAAATTAAAGTCACCAAAAATTACGGTATCTTGTGAGTTACTTACATCTGCAATTTGTTCGTAAATTTCTCGGTCAGTTTGCACTGATTGAGCTGGAGGTCTGTATATTAATGCAAGTATTATTTTGGTACCTTTATTATTCTTTATTAGCACAAAAGATGCGTCGACGTTCACAATTTGAGGTTTTGACAAGAGGGTAGGGTTAAGACTTTCTTTGATATAAAGTAAAACGCCACCTCCATTTCGATTTATTCGGCTTTTCTCAAACATTACATAACCGGGAAGTGAATACTCTGCTAAAAAGTCTCTATCTTCTGTATTGAGCCAAGATTCTGTTATGCCAATCACATCATAATTTTCTGTAAACACTAGCTCCTCTAAATCTGAAAATTTATTGCGTATGCTACGAGCGTTTGCATAGAAAACCTTTAAATTTGTTATTTTAGAACTCACGGAACGCTCTTTAATAATATTTTTGGTTCTTGTCGGATCTACATTTATGTTCATGGCTGTCCTCGGTCCTCGCTGTCTTCGGTCCTTATCGCTGGTGGTCCTCGGTTGCCTCTGTTTTTTTCATGGCGTTGGATGATTTATGTCACTGCTGCTTCTTCTCAGATGGCGTTTTTTGATCCATGGCTGCGGACTGCTTCGTGTAGGAGACGACCCATGCGTGCTGAACCCACAGGGTTTAGATGAGTGCCATCCTTGCGGAACAGAGTAGGCTGGTTGTAGAAGTTGTCCCAGAGGTTGATGAATTCAACTTCTTCTGGTTGAAGGGAGGGGGACATGGGGTGGATGAAGGGAGGGAGACATGGAGTGGTTGAAGGGAGGGGGACATGGGGTGGGTGAAGGGAGAGAGACGGGGTGGACGAAGGGTGGGAGACGTGGGGTGGATGAAGGGAGGGAGACGGGGTGGATGAAGGGAGGGGGACATGGGGTGGATGAAGGGAGGGAGACGGGGTGGATGAAGGAAGGGGGACATGGGGTGGACGAAGGGAGGGGGATATGGGGTGGATAAAGGAAGGGGGACATGGGGTGGACGAAGGGAGGGGGACATGGGGTGGATAAAGGAAGGGGGACATGGGGTGGATAAAGGAAGGGGGACATGGGGTGCACCAAGGGAGGGGGACAAGGGGTGGACCAAGGGAGGGGGACATGGGGTGGACCAAGGGAGGGGGACATAGGGTGGACCAAGGGAGGGGGACATGGGGTGGACCAAGGGAGGGGAACATGGGGTGGACCAAGGGAGGGGAACATGGGGGAGGTCCAAAGGGGGGGGACATGGGTGGACCAAGGGAGGGGAACAGGGGGTGGACCAAGGGAGGGGAACATGGGGGTGGACCAAGGGAGGGGAACATGGGGTGGACCAAGGGAGGGGAACATGGGGTGGACCAAGGGAGGGGAACATGGGGGTGGACCAAGGGAGGGGAACATGGGGTGGACCAAGGGAGGGGGACATGGGGTGGACCAAGGGAGGGGAACATGGGGTGGACCAAGGGAGGGGAACATGGGGGTGGACCAAGGGAGGGGAACATGGGGTGGACCAAGGGAGGGGGACATGGGGTGGACCAAGGGAGGGGAACATGGGGTGCACCAAGGGAGGGGGACAGGGGGTGGACCAAGGGAGGGGAACATGGGGGTGGACCAAGGGAGGGGGACATGGGGTGGACCAAGGGAGGGGGACATCGGGTGGACCAAGGGAGGGGAACATGGGGTGGACCAAGGGAGGGGAACATGGGGTGCACCAAGGGAGAGGGACATGGGTGGACCAAGGGAGAGAGACAGGGGGTGCACCAAGGGAGGGGGACATGGGGTGGACCAAGGGAGGGGGACATGGGGTGGACCAAGGGAGGGGAACATGGGGTGCACCAAGGGAGAGGGACATGGGGTGCACCAAGGGAGAGGGACATGGGGTGGACCAAGGGAGGGGACATGGGGTGGACCAAGGGAGGGGAGCATGGGGTGGACCAAGGGAGGGGAACATGGGGTGCACCAAGGGAGAGGGACATGGGGTGCACCAAGGGAGAGGGACATGGGGTGGACGAAGGATGAGAGACATGGGTTGGATGAAGTGAGGGAGACATGGAGTGGTTGGAGGATGGGGGACATGGGGTGGGCGAAGGGTGGGAGACATGGGGTGGATGAAGGGAGGGAGACGGGGTGGATGAAGGGAGGGGGACATGGGGTGGATGAAGGGAGGGAGACATGGAGTGGTTGAAGGGAGGGGGACATGGGGTGGATGAAGGGAGGGAGACATGGAGTGGTTGAAGGGAGTACAAAGGAAATCAAGCAACAACAGATCTAGTGACCCTTCTAGGTTGCTTGTCCTCCAAAACACTGAGGATCAAGTGTCCAAACAGTGGTTTAGAGTGGGTAAGGGAACATTGGAAAGGGAATTACTGCCCTGGAACTAATGTCCGTGGCAGGATTAGGAAGTTAGTAGGGGACAGATGGGTTAGTAACTGAGGGGGGGATAAAATAAAGTTATTCATTTACAAACGCAGTCAGTCGCGGGTTTGATGCGAGATATTTGTCTAGGCGGAGTTTAAATGAATCAACGGTGATGCAGTCTATAATGTTTCGGGGAAGCCCATTCCACAAGTTGACAACTCGATTGAAGAAGAAATTCTTAGATTCGTGTGAGTTAAAAGATTTACCAATAATTTTGCAACCGTTTCCCCGCGTGTAATTAGATTGGTCGATAGTGAAGTACTTACTACAGTTCATATTGTCGATGCCTTTGATGATTTTGAACACTTGAATTAAGTCACCTCTTAATCTGCGCTGGGTTAAAGGAAATAGATTTAATTCTCTAAGACGCTCTTCGTATGGTTTGTTCTTTAGGCTAGGTATCATTTTGGTAACTCTACGTTGAACTCGTTCTAGCTTGTTTATATCTTTTTGGTAATAAGGGCACCAGGATTGAACGCAGTATTCCAGAAGAGGGCGGACTAATGAATTGTAAAGGGTTAGGATAACTTCTTTGGATTTATGCTCAAATGACCTGCCTATAAAGCCAATTATTTTGTTTGCCTTCTTAACAACTTCTGAACATTGTTGACTCGGTTTTAGGTTACTCGATATTGTTACTCCCAGATCGGTTTCTCTGTTTACATTCTTAAGCTGAGTGCCATTCATCGAATAGTTTGCTTTCTCATTTAGGTATCCGATATGTAGTACTTTACATTTATCCGCATTGAAACTCATTTGCCAAATTTGGGCCCAACATGACAATTTATCTAGATTGTGTTGCATATCGTCAACTTGTTCTTTTGAGAGTACGCTATTTGCAATTTTTGTATCGTCAGCAAATTTTGAGATTGTACAGGTGAGACCCTCATCTATCGTTGATGTAAATTAGAAAGAGAATTGGTCCTAGTACCGATCCCTGGGGTACCCCGCTACTTACATTGGTCCATTTTGATGCCTTACCGTTTATGACTACTCTTTGCTTTCTGTCGCTGAGCCAATTTTCTATCCATTTCAACACACCGTCTTGTATTCCATGCGCTTTTAGTTTTAGCAGTAAACGTTTGTGGGGAACTTTGTCAAAGGCCTTTTGAAAATCAAGGTATATAATATCTACAGCTTTACTCTCATCGTAGAGGTTGAGGATATCGTGGAAGAAGTCTAAGAGGTTTGTTAAACAGGAACGTTTTTTACGAAAGCCGTGTTGAGTATCTTTAAGTATGTTATTTTCCTCTAAGTGATTTACGAGTCTGTCTCGTATGACCGTTTCTAGCATTTTACATACAACTGAGGTTAAGCTAATTGGACGATAGTTACTGGGTAGGGATTTGCTGCCTTTTTGAATATCGGTGTTACGTTGGCTAGCTTCCACTGATCGGGCATAGTTTCAGACTGCAAGGATTTATTGAATAGTAATGTCAGTGGTTTAGAGAGCTCATCCTTAGCTTCCTTTAGAACTCTAGGCGAGATTGTATCAGGTCCAGGCGTTTTATTTACCTTGAGTTTATCTAAACAATTCAATACTTCTCTCTCTGTAACGGTGATATTGCTTAGAACATCTGAATTATCAATCTGAATCGGCGATGGTGTAGGGATATCACTGAGGTCTTCTGTTGTAAAAAACTGATGCAAAGAAGGTATTGAGGGCATTACTCATTTGTTCTTCGTCTTTGGTGTATTCTCCATTTTCATCGACTAACGGTCCAACAGTTGAAGTAACGACTTTTTTCTTTCTGATATAACTATAGAATTCTTTCGGGTTTGTTTTACTTTGATTCGCAATATGTAACTCTAAGGTCTTTTTACTTTGCTTAATTAACTTTTTGGCTTTGCGTCGTAGCTCTACAAATTTCACCCGTTCTTCGTCATTTTGTGAGGATTTTAATCTATCATTAGCAAATTTTTACCAAGCAGGCAGTTTGAAATATCTTTATTCCACCATTTGGGCTTATTATTATGGCCGGGACGCCGAGTTTTCGATGGTATGCAGTCTTGCACTGCTTTTAGGTAAGTGGCTTCGAATAACTTCCAAGATGTATTTATGTCGTTATTGTGAATTAAAAAGCTCCTGTCAGTTTCTTTAAATATAGCTCTAAGTTTATGGAAGTTTGCTTTCTTGAAATTAGGGACTTTTTCGATGCTACTATTTGGTTCGTTACTAGTAAACTTTAAAGTGAAAGTTATCGTACGATGGTCGCTGTTACTGAATTCATCACCAACATTCAAATTCTCTATTAATTCTTCTTTTGTTGCAAGTACAATGTCAAGAACGTTATTACCACGGGTCGGCGTTCCAACAAATTGATAAAGCGAACTCTCTTGCAAGTTCGTATACAAGTCATGTCCGGAGTGTGAAGTAAGAGTATCGCCCCACTTGGTCACAGGTAAATTAAAGTCACCAAAAATTACGGTATCTTGTGAGTTACTTACATCTGCAATTTGTTCGTAAATTTCTCGGTCAGTTTGCACTGATTGAGCTGGAGGTCTGTATATTAATGCAAGTATTATTTTGGTACCTTTATTATTCTTTATTAGCACAAAAGATGCGTCGACGTTCACAATTTGAGGTTTTGACAAGAGGGTAGGGTTAAGACTTTCTTTGATATAAAGTAAAACGCCACCTCCATTTCGATTTATTCGGCTTTTCTCAAACATTACATAACCGGGAAGTGAATACTCTGCTAAAAAGTCTCTATCTTCTGTATTGAGCCAAGATTCTGTTATGCCAATCACATCATAATTTTCTGTAAACACTAGCTCCTCTAAATCTGAAAATTTATTGCGTATGCTACGAGCGTTTGCATAGAAAACCTTTAAATTTGTTATTTTAGAACTCACGGAACGCTCTTTAATAATATTTTTGGTTCTTGTCGGATCTACATTTATGTTCATGGCTGTCCTCGGTCCTCGCTGTCTTCGGTCCTTATCGCTGGTGGTCCTCGGTTGCCTCTGTTTTTTTCATGGCGTTGGATGATTTATGTCACTGCTGCTTCTTCTCAGATGGCGTTTTTTGATCCATGGCTGCGGACTGCTTCGTGTAGGAGACGACCCATGCGTGCTGAACCACAGGGTTTAGATGAGTGCCATCCTTGCGGAACAGAGTAGGCTGGTTGTAGAAGTTGTCCCAGAGGTTGATGAATTCAACTTCTTCTGGTTGAAGGGAGGGGGACATGGGGTGGATGAAGGGAGGGAGACATGGAGTGGTTGAAGGGAGGGGGACATGGGGTGGGTGAAGGGAGAGAGACGGGGTGGACGAAGGGTGGGAGACGTGGGGTGGATGAAGGGAGGGAGACGGGGTGGATGAAGGGAGGGGGACATGGGGTGGATGAAGGGAGGGAGAGGGGGTGAATGAAGGAAGGGGGACATGGGGTGGACGAAGGGAGGGGGATATGGGGTGGATAAAGGAAGGGGGACATGGGGTGGACGAAGGGAGGGGGACATGGGGTGGATAAAGGAAGGGGGACATGGGGTGGATAAAGGAAGGGGGACATGGGGTTGCACCAAGGGGAGGGGGACAAGGGGTGGACCAAGGGGGGGGGACAGGGGGGGGACCAAGGGAGGGGGACATAGGGTGGACCAAGGGAGGGGAGGGGGACATGGGGTGGACCAAGGGAGGGGAACATGGGGTGGACCAAGGGAGGGGAACATGGGGGTGGACCAAGGGAGGGGGACATGGGGTGGACCAAGGGAGGGGAACATGGGGTGGACCAAGGGAGGGGAACATGGGGGTGGACCAAGGGAGGGGAACATGGGGTGGACCAAGGGAGGGGAACAGGGGGTGGACCAAGGGAGGGGAACAGGGGGGTGGACCAAGGGAGGGGAACATGGGGTGGACCAAGGGAGGGGGACATGGGGTGGACCAAGGGAGGGGAACATGGGGTGGACCAAGGGAGGGGAACATGGGGGTGGACCAAGGGAGGGGAACATGGGGTGGACCAAGGGAGGGGGACATGGGGTGGACCAAGGGAGGGGAACATGGGGTGCACCAAGGGAGGGGGACAGGGGGTGGACCAAGGGAGGGGAACATGGGGGTGGACCAAGGGAGGGGGACATGGGGTGGACCAAGGGAGGGGGACATCGGGTGGACCAAGGGAGGGGAACATGGGGTGGACCAAGGGAGGGGAACATGGGGTGCACCAAGGGAGAGGGACATGGGGTGCACCAAGGGAGAGGGACATGGGGTGGACCAAGGGAGGGGGACATGGGGTGGACCAAGGGAGGGGGACATGGGGTGGACCAAGGGAGGGGGACATGGGGTGCACCAAGGGAGAGGGACATGGGGTGCACCAAGGGAGAGGGACATGGGGTGGACCAAGGGAGGGGGACATGGGGTGGACCAAGGGAGGGGAGCATGGGGTGGACCAAGGGAGGGGAACATGGGGTGCACCAAGGGAGAGGGACATGGGGTGCACCAAGGGAGAGGGACATGGGGTGGACGAAGGATGAGAGACATGGGTTGGATGAAGTGAGGGAGACATGGAGTGGTTGGAGGATGGGGGACATGGGGTGGGCGAAGGGTGGGAGACATGGGGTGGATGAAGGGAGGGAGACGGGGTGGATGAAGGGAGGGGGACATAACATAAGAAAACATAAGAAAATGGGAGTCTGCAGAAAGCTGATTGGCCTAAGCAAGGCAGATCCCTGTCCCACACAACCCCAAATAAATTACAAAGCCCAATTATAGGCTCAACACTCTAATACCCTGAGGATCATCTTACCAAAACGGTTAGAGATTAACGCAGGATTATGGGGGTCTGCAGAGCGCTGATTGGCCCAACCCGGCTGATCCCCCTTCACACCCAACCTTTCTCGTCCATATGCTTATCCAATTTTATCTTAAAGCTCCCTACAGTTTTAGATCCCACTATAGCACTTGGTAGTCCATTCCACCCATCTACAACTCTGTTACCAAACCAATATTTGCCTATATCTTTTCTGAAACGAAATTTATCTAATTTGAAACCATTGGTACGAGTTCTTTCGCTATCACTGAGCTTTAGTACATTTGTCATGTCCCCTTTGTTAATCCCACTAACCCACTTGAACACCTCTATCATATCCCCTCTAACTCTGCGTCTCTCTAACGAATGTAAACCTAATTTCTTCAACCTTTCTTCATACGGAAGATTTCTAATATTATGGATCATTTTTGTCATTCTACGCTGTACTCTCTCCAATGAATCTATGTCCATTCTGTAATAAGGACACCAAAATTGGACAGCATAATCCATATGGGGTCTCACTAATGACAAGTAAAGTTTTAAGATAACATCAGCAGTTCTGTTACTCACACTCCTAGAGATGAACCCGAGAATCCTGTTTGCCTTATTACGAACGCCTATACACTGTTTTCTAGGCTTCAAATCATTGCTAACAAACACACCTAGATCTTTCTCGCAGTCTGAATTTTCTAATTCTAAATTAGCTAGTTTATATTTAACATTTGTTTGCATCTTCCCTATCTTTAATACCTTGCATTTGTCAATGTTAAACTTCATCTGCCAATTTACTGACCATTCATGTAAGGTATCTAGATCCCTTTGGAGGCACTCTATATCGCTATCTGAATCAATTGATCTCCCCATTTTAGTATCGTCTGCGAATTTACTTATCCTACTAGTTATACCTAAATCTAAGTCATTTATGTATATAAGAAACAACAGGGGACCTAATACCGATCCCTGGGGGACACCACTTTTGACTGCTCCCCACTCTGACTTGGTACCATTTATGCTGACTCTCTGTTTCCTACCAATTAGCCATGACCTAATCCATCCCAACAACGCCCCACCTATTCCATGTGCCTCAACCTTTCTCATCAATCTCTCATGAGGGACTCTGTCGAAAGCTTTACTGAAATCTAAATATATAATATCGTATGCCTTGTCATTATCTACTGCTTCATATACCTCTGAGAAAAAACTAAGCAAATTAGTAAGGCAAGAACGTCCCTGAGTGAATCCATGCTGAGAAGAATTGATTAAGTTAAATGTTTCTAAGTGGTTTCTCATTTTTCTAGCAATAATTGACTCTAGTAGCTTTCCTATGATTGAAGTGAGACTAATGGGACGGTAATTGGATGCTATTGATTTATCACCTTTTTTGAAAATCGGAACTACATTTGCAAGTTTCCAAGCTTCTGGAACTATACCTGTTTCTAATGAATTGTTAAAAAGAAATGTTAATGGGTAACTTAACTCATCTCTGCATTCTTTTAATACTCTGGCATATACCTCATCGGGGCCAGGCGATTTCTGAGGTTTCAGTCTGTCAATTTCCTTAAGCACATCATTTCTACTTATAGTAACCGTACTTAACCTATTTTCTATACTATCGCTATATACCTTACGGACTTCTGGAATCTGTGCCAAATTTTCATTAGTGAAAACGGATAGAAACTGACTATTTAATGTACTGCACATTTCTAAATCATTTTCTGTCATTTCTCCTATCGAAGTTTTAAGGGGGCCTATTTTATCTCTAACTTTAGATTTATATAGCTGGTAAAAAGCCTTAGGGTTATTTTTTGAGTCATTGGCTATCCTGATTTCATAATTTCTTTTGTCTGTCCTTATACATTTTTTAACCTCTCTTGATAGATTCTGATAGTAAGCAAGTAGGTGAATTTCGCCTTTCTTAATTTTTCGATATATTCCTCTCTTTTTTCCTAGAAGGTCTAATAGTCTATTATTCATCCATTTGGGTTGGTTCTGTGTTGATCTAAATTTTCTTTTGGGGATATATTTATTTTGCGCATTGTGGAGTGAAGAAATAAAATTATTATATGTAGCTGTCAAATTATCCTGAGTTAAGACAGGTATCTGAGAGAGAGTATGTTCATTAGCGCACCTGGGTCCACTTAATAGTTTAACCATAGGATCGACTCTTAAGGCTCGTCTTAATCCACCATAATTGGCTTTTCTGAAATCTGGGATAAGTGTTGTATTCTCTTTAGCCTTTCCTGTCCATTGTATGTTAAAATAAATTGATTCATGATCACTATTTCCTAGTTGGTCTCCTATCTCTACATTATTTATCATTTGTTCATTATTACTGAGAACTAAATCGAGGATATTATTACCTCTAGTAGGCGAGTCTATGAATTGAAATAAAAAACTATCCTGTACCGCCTCAATAAACTCTTTTGAATCTGAGTCGCCGATTTGATGCTGCCAATCAATATTCGGAAAATTAAAATCCCCCATAATACACACATTGCTAAACCTTGATGCTATTTTCACTTCCTGCCATAAAGCTGTACCTTCGTTTCTACTCATATTTGGTGGTCTATAAATAACTCCAATAATTATGGTCTCACTACCTTCGCTAACCTCAACCCAAACACTTTCGTTATCAGTATTTAGTCTAATACCTGATTTAATACAACTTTTTAAAGAACTCCTGACAAACACTGCTATTCCGCCGCCCCTCCTACTTGTTCGGTCGCGTTTAAAACAAACTATATCCTGGTATATGGAATTCTGCTAAAAAATGTCTTGATTCTGTATTAATCCATGTTTCAGTCAGTGCTATAATGTCTATATTTTCGTTGCTAACAAGTGCTCTAAGTTCATCCATTTTGTTACATAAACTCCTACAGTTTGTATAATATAATCGCAATGAATTTATTTTACTGGTATCTGATTTACCTTTATTTCTAACTGAATTCCCATCTTCTGTTACACCTTTAATATTTCTACTAGCAGTACAATTAAAATCCTGTGACTGATATTTTCTATTCCTATCTGATGTACCAGTACGGCAATTTACCCGGGGTGGATGAAGGGAGGGAGACATGGAGTGGTTGAAGGGAGGGGGACATGGGGTGGATGAAGGGAGGGAGACATGGAGTGGTTGAAGGGAGGGGGACATGGGGTGGGTGAAGGGAGAGAGACGGGGTGGACGAAGGGAGGGAGACGTGGGGTGGATGAAGGGAGGGAGACGGGGTGGATGAAGGGAGGGGGACATGGGGTGGATGAAGGGAGGGAGACGGGGTGGATGAAGGAAGGGGGACATGGGGTGGACCAAGGGAGGGGGACATGGGGTGGATAAAGGAAGGGGGACATGGGGTGGACCAAGGGAGGGGGACATGGGGTGGATAAAGGAAGGGGGACATGGGGTGGATAAAGGAAGGGGGACATGGGGGACATGGGGTGGACCAAGGGAGGGGACATGGGGTGGATAAAGGAAGGGGGACATGGTGTGCACCAAGGGACATGGGGTGCACCAAGGGAGAGGGACATGGGGTGGACCAAGGGAGGGGGACATGGGGTAGACCAAGGGAGAGAGACATGGGGTGCACCAAGGGAGGGGGACATGGGTGGACCAAGGAGGGGGACATGGGGTGGACCAAGGGAGGGGGACATGGTGGACCAATGGAGGGGGACATGGGGTGGACCAAGGGAGGGGAACATTGGGTGGACCAAGGGAGGGGAACATGGGGTGCACCAAGGGAGAGGGACGTGGGGTGGACCAAGGGAGGGGGAAATGGGGTGCACCAAGGGAGGGGGACATGGGGTGGACCAAGGGAGGGGGACATGGGGTGGACCAAGGGAGAGGGACATGGGGTGGACCAAGAGAAGAGTATTATGAGGGTAAAGACAATCTCAATTAACCCACTGACTTCCAGGGGAGGTGTGGTGGAGTGGTCTTGCCACTGGCCTGGTAATCCAAAGGTCCCGGGTTTAAATCCCGATGTATCAATGGGAAGATATTATTGGGATGGAATTTGTGCTGTACCTGGTATCAGTGCATTACCACAAGCCCACCGAAACGTCAATAAAATACCCTCATTGTTCCCTGATTAAATAACACTGTATGAATATTCCCATATTCAAAATATGCTATAGGGGTGCAATGCCTGGTGAGTTATCTGTTCAACAGGTGGCGTTGTGTGTGTGTAAGTGTTAGAGTCTGAGTGTAGGGGATGAGACAGTGAAGCACGGGAACGAGGTGGCTTCAGAGATGGGGTCGTTTCGGGCCATGAGTGAGCACCGTGCCTCATGTGAAGGCAAGATGGCAGGTGCTCGTTGTACTCTACGTGCTTCACATGTCTCACTCCCTATACTGGAACAAGACCTCACGGGCTTCACTGTTCATTGTAAAGCGGTGAATGTTAAGGCTCTCAGCCTATGCCCGAGAGGAAGTAAGTTGGAATATAGAAAAAAAAAAAAAAAAAAAATATATATATATATACCCTTCCTAATCTGAATAAAATCGTCTAATAACAGCCAGAACACTAACAAGTAATGCTCAGCTGGATCATCTAAGGGTTAACTGTGTTCAGCGTGTCCGAGAAAAGAGGGTTTTGCCAAAATACCAGAAGGACTAAGAAAGAGAAAGTACCGAAGAGTTAATTGCATTATCATGGCTGAGAAAGATATTGGCCAGGCGGAGAATAGAGTTGGTACATTTCTGGCCAAATACGTATACAGTTCAACATTCATTATTTGTTCTTTTAATATTTTAGACAAAACATAACCCCTTAAGGATTATGATGCATTTTGACAGCTTATTCTTGCTGTCATTAGACGATTGTATGCAGTTTAGGAAGCACCTTTAGCAATCTAAGGGGACCAAACCAACTCAATTTTGGCTTGACTCCCACAGATCCTTCTTAAGCTACATAAACTCGTCCAATGTTAGCCAAAATAAACTGTCAAACGTCGTCACAATCCTCAAGGGGTTAACAAGCATGCATTAATACAAAGACCAAATATATAAACAACTTGATAACAATAGAATATAAGGAATACCTCCGTAGTAGCAAATGTCACCTCAGTTATGCTTTAATCCCCTTCTGTACCAGCGAGGTCTATTTAGTTTTATGCTCGCTATATTTAGAATTGTGTGCGGTTTAAAAAGGATCTGTGGTAGTAAAAAGGGTTAAGGATTTGGTTCAAAGCCTGGTAATTGATGGAGGCCCTTTTAAAATCGTCTAATAGTAGCCAGAATATAGTTAAAAGGACGTCGCCGGTACAGAAGTTGTTACAATATCTGAAATTATGATCTTGGCCCCATTCAATGTTCTTTCCTCTCACTAAAACATTACGCTTTCCATAATGCAGTTGGGTCTGAGTACATGATTAGATTAATATCCAAAATTCGAAAATGGATATTAGTCTTGATCGTGTACTCAACCTTTATCTGTGTTGGTAGTGTAATGATTTAGGTGCTTATGTTCTGGGTGTGGTGTCCCGAGTTCGAGTCCCGGGAGGACCATATGCTTTCATTAGTTGATTCAAGTACATTGGTGTTTGTAATTGATGATTAATGTTGTTACTTATAAGCAGGTTAACGAAATAAACATTTAACACAATATCGAAGACTCCCACTTAGTCGCCACTTGTGAGGATCTGATGCCGTATTGGAGTGAAATAATAGGCAGCCAAAATACAAGAATTGAAGGACCATAACAATAGAGAAATATCAACCCTTTCAAAAAACGATTATGTGCTTTGTTCAATTCTGGCTATCACTAGAGGATCTTATTTAATTTACGAAGAGCTTAAGGGGATATTTATAGTTTGCTCCCTAGACCTCCATTAAGGTTGGAAAAATAGCCACAAAAGATAAATGTTTACATTTTTCGGTAGAAAAATGTCCCGGCTGAAGGCCGGTTCCTCAAAAATTACAGGCTCGCTTTCGCTCGCCAGGAAAACATCGACACTTTAATGGGACGAAAGGTCTTAAAATTGACATAAATTGGGCGAAACGTCTTAAAATCGCCAAACATAAGGCGAACGTCTTGAAATCTCAAAACAAATGGGGCTAAACATGAGGGAGAAGGGGATCCAGACAAGTATCCCTTAAGTGAAAATCTCCCCTTAATTAAGGGGGCCAGAGAGATAGGCGAGATATTATGAACCTTATTTATTGCCACGAGTCATTCCTAATAATAGCCAGAGTGAAATATAAGAACGCGCCATGGCATACTGAGAAGGTTAAGGGGGGATGGTTCACTTTTTGGCCGATTTTTGCATGTATTCATTATTTTTCTAGTTTCCTCCTTAGACCTCCATCAAATTTAAAAACAAAAAACATCCATTAGATCCCCCTTCTTGATTAATTTGTACATTTTTCTGTATACAAATTTCCTGGCCAAAGGCCGGTTCTTCCATAATTACAGGCTCACTATCGTTCGCCAGGGAAAAAATCGACACCTAAATAGCACGAAAGGTCTAAATATTGACGAAGAAATGGGGCGAAAGGTCTTATAATCGACTAACTAACGGGGCAAACATCTTAACATCTGAAAAATAATGGGTCTAAACACGAGGGAGAAAGTGGTCCAGAAAACCAGACCATCCCCCTTTAACAGAGTGAACATATAGATTGCAGTCAGAAATATGTCAAGGATATTGGGTCTATCTCTAAGCCTGTGAGGTATTGGACTATCTGCTGTAGATCAAGAAGGATTGAAAATGTAGGCTTGGTGGGTAACCTCGTCCCCTAGCTCGGAGAATATAGTGTGCAGGCTACAGTTATTTATAGTGTGCAGGCTACAGTTATATATATTGTGCAGGCTACAGTTATTTAAGGGTGTGCAGGCTACAGTTATTTATATTGTGCAGGCTACAGTTATTTATAGTGTGCAGGCTACAGTTATTTATATTGTGCAGACTACAGTTATTTATATTGTGCAGCCTACAGTTATTTATATTGTGCAGGCTACAGTTATTTATAGTGTGCAGGCTACAGTTATTTATATTGTGCAGGCTACAGTTATTTATATTGTGCAGGCTACAGTTATTTATATTGTGCAGACTACAGTTATTTATATTGTGCAGCCTACAGTTATTTATATTGTGCAGGCTACAGTTATTTATAGTGTGCAGGCTACAGTTATTTATATTGTGCAGACTACAGTTATTTATATTGTGCAGCCTACAGTTATTTATATTGTGCAGGCTACAGTTATTTATAGTGTGCAGGCTACAGTTATTTATAGTGTGCAGGCTACAGTTATTTATAGTGTGCAGGCTACAGTTATTTATAGTGTGCAGGCTACAGTTATTTATATTGTACAGGCTACAGTTATTTATATTGTGCAGGCTACAGTTATTTATAGTGTGCAGGCTACAGTTATTTATAGTGTGCAGGCTACAGTTATTTATATTGTGCAGACTACAGTTATTTATATTGTGCAGCCTACAGTTATTTATATTGTGCAGGCTACAGTTATTTATAGTGTGCAGGCTACAGTTATTTATATTGTGCAGGCTACAGTTATTTATAGTGTGCAGGCTACAGTTATTTATAGTGTGCAGGCTACAGTTATTTATAGTGTGCAGGCTACAGTTATTTATAGTGTGCAGGCTACAGTTATTTATAGTGTGCAGGCTACAGTTATTTATAGTGTGCAGGCTACAGTTATTTATAGTGTGCAGGCTACAGTTATTTATAGTGTGCAGGCTACAGTTATTTATATTGTGCAGGCTACAGTTATTTATATTGTGCAGGCTACAGTTATTTATATTGTGCAGGCTACAGTTATTTATAGTGTGCAGGCTACAGTTATTTATATTGTGCAGGCTACAGTTATTTATAGTGTGCAGGCTACAGTTATTTATAGTGTGCAGGCTACAGTTATTTATAGTGTGCAGGCTACAGTTATTTAAGGGTGTATTTCTAAGTTTAATGAAAGTTTAGCGAATAAACTAAGAAATAAAGGATTACATGAATTAATAGACCAAAAAAACGGCTCATCTTCCCTTCATAGTATCAAGAGTGTTGCAGTCTATAACATTACGGGGAAGCCGGGACGGACGTGTAGTAATTAAAAGGCCACAAACTATCTATGTAGCTACCGTATATCTTTCTTAAGCCTCATAAAATCGTCTAAATGTAGCCGAAATAAACAAAAAGACGTCACCGGTACAGAAAGGGTAAATATAATAATAATAATAATGATAATAATAATAATAATAGGAGACACAGTAGTTTCATATTTTCACATTAACCCTTTGAGGATCATCACGCGTTTTGGCCGTTTATTCTGGCTATCAGTAGACGATTGTATACAGCTTAGAAATAATCTGTGGGGAATAAAAAGGGCAAAGACTACTATCTCGATTACCACTCTGACTTCCATACATCCTTCCTAATCTGAATATAATCGTCTGCGAATAGTCAGAATATACTGTCAAAACACTTAATAAATTTCACGGGGTTTAATTAAGGGAAGATGGGTCGTTTTTCTGAGCCCCCTTCTTCCTCATGTTTACCCCCATTAGTTTTCAGATTTTAAAACGTTGGGCTCATTTTTGTTGTTCTCAATATTAAGACTTTTCGTGTTATTTAGGTGTCTACTTTCTGTAAGATATTTTAAAATGTACCAATTTATCTTGAAGGAGGATCTTGGGCGGGTGTTTGTGTAAGCTTGTTGGAGATCTATGGACGAAACTAAAACAAAAAATAGTAAAAAGATACATAAATGAGCAAATAAATTCGCTCATCCCCCCTTAAGTATCGGGGTATTAGCTGATAGGGATCACATTTTCCGCCAGGTGAAATCTAATATATACCATGATTATGTTAAAGCTGACACGTGTCATGCTTACATTGTACATTAACCCTTCCAGTACAAGTGATGCAGTGTTTATTTTATTATGGCTACAGTTTACAGTTGTATTCAGTTTACGGAGGATCTATGGCAAATGAAAGACTATAAAATATCTCGATATACCCGTTTACCCTCCACAGATCCTTTCTAAGCTGCATTAAGTCTTCTAAATATAGCTTTAATATACGACAAAGACATCACCCGTACTGAATGGGTAAATAAGGATGTGGACAGAACAAAACATATCATATGACAAAACTGAGAGTATTTAATCAGCCATTTTAAACCGTCGAATGAAATGGAAAACAATTAAGGAAGCCCACCTCGCTGTTTCTCTCTTTCTCTCCCTCTCTCTTTGGCTTGTATCCATTCGGCCCCATTCAGCCTACTGTTTTAAGACGTTTACCCCCATCCAGGTGTCAATATTGTCCTGGCGAGCGGTAGTGAGTTAGCATATATATATGTTTGATTTGACAGCAAGCTAAATGTGTACATTTATCGATAGAAAACTGTCTCCGGCGAAGCCGGATTTCACCATACAATGCTGGCTCGCTATCGCTCGCCAGGAAGAAATCTACACCTGGATGGGGATAAACGTCTTAAAACAGTTGGCTGAATGGGGCCGCATGGATACAAGCCAGGGAAAGAGAGTAAAGGAGATAAAGATAGCAAAAGCAGGTGCCCCCCCCCCCCTTAACACATACAAAATAATCCAATAAGTACAAGTTTTAAGATAAAACATTGATGCACAGCACAGTATGAAGGGCAGTGTTACAGAGAAACATTGATGCACAGCACAGTATGAAAGGCAGTGTTACAGAGAAACATTGATGCACAGCACAGTATGAAGGGCAGTGTTACAGAGAAACATTGATGCACAGCACAATATGAAGGGCAGTGTTACAGAGAAACATTGATGCACAGCACAGTATGAAGGGCAGTGTTACAGAGAAACATTGATGCACAGCACAGTATGAAGGGCAGTGTTACAGAGAAACATTGATGCACAGCACAATATGAAGGGCAGTGTTACAGAGAAACATTGATGCACAGCACAGAATGAAGGGCAGTGTTACAGAGAAACATTGATGCACAGCACAGTATGAACGGCAGTGTTACAGAGAAACATTGATGCACAGCACAGAATGAAGGGCAGTGTTACAGAGAAACATTGATGCACAGCACAGTATGAACGGTGGTGTTACAGAGAAACATTGATGCACAGCACAGTATGAAGGGCAGTGTTACAGAGAAACATTGATGCACAGCACAGTATGAAGGGCAGTGTTACAGAGAAACATTGATGCACAGCACAGAATGAAGGGCAGTGTTACAGAGAAACATTGATGCACAGCACAGTATGAAGGGCAGTGTTACAGAGAAACATTGATGCACAGCACAGTATGAAGGGCAGTGTTACAGAGAAACATTGATGCACAGCACAGTATGAAGGGCAGTGTTACAGAGAAACATTGATGCACAGCACAGTATGAAGGGCAGTGTTACAGAGAAACATTGATGCACAGCACAGTATGAAGGGCAGTGTTACAGAGAAACATTGATGCACAGCACAGTATGAAGGGCAGTGTTACAGAGAAACATTGATGCACAGCACAGAATGAAGGGCAGTGTTACAGAGAAACATTGATGCACAGCACAGTATGAAGGGCAGTGTTACAGAGAAACATTGATGCACAGCACAGAATGAAGGGCAGTGTTACAGAGAAACCCATCAATATTAAAACAATAACGTGTGGGTTGGAGAGAGAGAGTGTTTGTGTGTGTGTGTGTATGTGTGAGAGAGAGAGAAAGAAAGAGTGTGTATGAGAGTGAGTGAGTGTGTGTGTGTGTGTGTGTGTGTGATAGTGAGAGAGAGAGAGAGAGAGAGAGATAATGTGTGTGTGTGTGTGTTGGTGATAGTGAGAGAGAGAGAAAGTGGGAGTGAGAGAGAGAGAGAACACTAAAACGTGATCAATCCCGTCACCCTGACAACGGAAAAAATTAGTTATCCTTGATTAAAGGAAGATTAACAGAGATAGAGGTTTACATAGATTTACATAGATACACTGGCCACACATACCTTACGATCCAAACGAGGTGGTCAGGACTTAATTCTAGTAGAGATGGCATATCCGATAGAAAAGGAAAGTTGAAGGAAAGGATAGAAAAGAGAAGGCTCTCTCCCCACCCTGTGTTCCCTCCGATAATTGCCGTACATGAAAAAGTTGGAAGTGATTAACCTTGCTGGGTTTCGAAATCCCCAGAAGAAATTTACAGGAAAGATTGGAAAAAAGAAAGGGAAATGTATGCAACCCTTCGCCTTAGTAACCTTTAAATCAAGTAATGCCACTTGAGAAAAACCTTAGTAGTATGTACATTTTGGGGTTAATTGGAATCATCCAACCCATCACCCTTAGTAGTATGTACATTTTGGGGTTAATTAGAATCATCCAACCCATCACCCTTAGTAGTATGTACATTTTGGGGTTAATTGGAATCATCCAACCCATCACCCTTAGAGTATGTACATTTTGGGGTTAATTAGAATCATCCAACCCATCACCCTTAGTAGTATGTACATTTTGGGGTTAATTAGAATCATCCAACCCATCACCCTTAGTAGTATGTACATTTTGGGGTTAATTAGAATCATCCAACCCATCACCCTTAGTAGTATGTACATTTTGGGGTTAATTGGGATCATCCAACCCATCACCCTTTGTAGTATGTACATTTTGAATGATAATTTTTATAATTACTATTCTCTATTTGTTTAATTACTTGTTTTTGTTTACGCTCTCTTCAGCTGGAAAAATGATAACGGTGATAATTACTGCCTACTCCATACCAATTTATCTGTGGTATGAGTCTACATTTTCCTTCAATGTATTTATAGAGGAGCTGTCTATTACTTTATTTGGGAGTTTGTTCCACTCATCAATCACACTGTGAGTGAAGAAAAAAAAATTTGTATCTAGATTCGCTCTCCTACCTAATAATCTTAAATTGTTTCCTCTTGTAGATGTGTCTTCGGCTTTTTTGAATAACTTATCTGGGTTAATGTTACTGAATCCTTTTAGAATGTTAAAACACTCTAACAATTTTAGGAGTATGGTTGGTTGTTGGAAGGAACATAATAATTGACCTCTCATCCTTCGTTTCTTAAGTGAAAACAGATCAAGTTCTTTTAGTCTTCCACCATATGATTTATTTCTTAATGAAGGGATTAGTTTAGTGGTTCGCCTTTGCATAGAGAGAATAATAGAGAGAAAAAGCGAGAGAGAGAGAGAGAGAGAGAGAGAGAGAGAGAGAGAGACAGAGAGAGAGAGAGAGAGAGAGAGGAGGGGGGGGGGGAGACAAAGATATATCAGTCAATGGGATACTACGCCGTGGGAGCGCACTGTTGCATTCACTCTCTGACTTCACTTCTGGGGGTATCTCCTTGTGAGGTCAGAACAGCTACTCGGGCCATCCCATTTGAGTAAGTGCTAGATTTTCTTCAACCATGAGCCATATGGTCTTCCTTGAAGTTTTCTCCACTCTGCAGAGTCACCCATCAAAACCACAGCAGGAGCAGTGTCAACATCAGAGAAGGGGATCACGTGCCCATATAGCCATATAACTGGCATTAAAGGCTATGCACTCAAGTTATCTTGATTGGGTTTCAAAGATTAAATGCTGATTTGGTATGTGATCATACTATCCATCATAACGTACCTATGATCCTACATATCCACTTGGTATCAAAGGAGTTGATGCGTCTCTCCTAATCACAGATGAGAGTCCATGTCTCACGACTATACAACAAGACAAGTGTTTTGTGCTGGACCTGGTCTCCAGTCAGTCTGGCAGCATGACTGTTCTGTAACAATTATCATTTCACCCAATATAAAGCCCCTCCTTGACCTTGGCATAAATCCAATACACTCAACAGCTTCTGCAAATGCCTCACTTTTGAAGCTATCCTACAGTTCCATAGGGTCCTCCCGGGAACCAAGTACTCCAAAGCGAATGGACCCTTTCACTGCATACTCCCTTGTACACGCCTCATCCTTTACTTTCACAAGATGAACATTTTACAGATTACATAATGAGATTATTCTGGCTTTAAGGGGCAGCAACAACAAAACTGTGATTGGTAGCAAAGAACTTGGCATTTCTGTACACTCTAAATTTTGAAGGATTCTCCAAAGAGTGTCTACGAGAATGTGGTTAATCTCTTCCCTAGCATTGCCAGCAATGAAATACCAAATTCAGCAATTGAATCCTCAACTTCCTGGACCTTGTGAAGTTCTGGAAGAGAGTACTATTAACCTTCCTGTTACCAGACCCATGAAGGCCTACACAGTTCTCATAGCCAGCCTTGTCGTTGCCAGTAACTTCGCTGAAGTCCCCCAGGAAAATTATAGTATTCCGAGCAAGGCATTGGTCAACAACGAGTCGAGCTTAGCATAGAACAGCTTCTTGTCTTCCTAAATCACTCTTTTTCAGTAGGAGTGTACACTACAATACGATATATAAAGCCTAGCGAGTGCTTCAGTTGCTGTAGCATTATACACTCATCAACGGGAGCATCCCTCACTACTGTAGGCTGAGCCAACCAAAGCAGGTTGGTCAACCCATGATAACCGGAAGGCGGACTCCCCAACAAATCTAAGCCGGGGTTCTTTTCACGGCCTAGTCCCATTCCTCATCTTGGTTGCAGTGGCCAGGATGCAAGCTCTGTCTGAACCAGGTGACTTCTACCTCAGGTCACTAGAAGCAAAGGGGGAGCTGTATTGTTCAGGGATTTCCTTCCCTTAAAAGGGTTACTTGCCAAAGTTATGAATCCCGTCCACCCAGAAGAAGACAGAATTGAGATAAGAAGTATAGGGTTTACAGTGCATGTAGCTTTATGTGGGAAGGTAAAAGTGTGTATTTTAAGATCAAGCTAGATTTGCTCTTTGTGTATCTAAAGTACAGGTAAGAGAAATATATGTGAAAATACATTTTCCTTTAGCCTTTAAAAGTGTACATTTTCCTTCACTCAAAGGTGAGATATGAGTATTCCAACAGATCAATAACTGTGGAAAGATAGACGGAAAGAGAGATTTACATAGACAAACTAACCACATAGACCTTACGATCTAAGCAATAGGGTCAGGATCTAATTAAAATAGAGATATCAGAACCCCAAACAAAGAAGAGTGAAAGAAAAGAATAGTACAGGAGAGAGATAGAATGAGAGACAGAGAGAGAGAGAGAGCAAGAGAGAGATAAGTAGATTGGGGGAGAACCCTTGATATCAAACATTTAAATACATTCTCTATTGACCACTTGCAGGGGAGTCCTCTTGGCACTCGAACTGAGGTGATAAGGGTTTCTATTCCGCTCAATATAGACCCCATAAGTGTGTACAGTCCAGGTTAAAAGTCGCGTCCCATCTCTCTAGTTCCAAACCCAACACTTATTGTTAAGGGTTTATTTGTTGGTCGATATTTTCATTTATTTATTTGTTTGTTTTAGTTTCCTCCTTAGACCTCCATCAAACTTTAAAAAAGCATCCATTAGATCCCCCTTATAGATTAATTTGTACATTTTTCGGTTGAAAAATGTCCCGGCCGAAGACCGGTTCTTCCAAAATGACAGGCTCACTATCGTTTGCAAGGACAAAAATCGACACCTAAATAGCACGGGTCTTAATATTGACAAGGAAATGGGGCGGAATTTCTTAAAATCGCCAAACTAATGGGCAGAACGTCATAAAATCTAAAAACTAATGGGGCTAAGCACGAGGGTGAAGGGGGAAGAGAAAAACGACCCTTCCCCCCTTGAACTGAGGTGATAAAGGTTTCTAATATTCTGCTCCCACTATAACCCGGCAGCAAATATCGACCCCATACGTGTGTACAGTCCAGATTAAAAGTCGTGTCCTATCTCTACTTACAAGTCCAACAAGTAATTTTACACACACACACACACACACACACACACCAAGCCTAGTCTGTAGAATTACATGAACTTAGTTAGTATTTTCAATTTATACCAGAAATGAAACCTTTAATTGTTGGCCAATACCCGACACCATCACTTCCCCACACCCCACTTCTGCACTAGCCCCTACTCCCTTCACAAATAAACCCCTCAAATTGACCATGATATAGGCCTATTGGTGTATTTTGACGATACTCACAGTAACACATGCTGGTAACCTACGGACTTCACACGAACATGTTGGTGATGACCTCAACTAGGGGCTTAGGACAATGTTTTTTTTATTTAAGGGAGGTATTTAGTTTGTTCCCTAGACCTCCATCAAGCTAAAAATATAAATACCCCAAAGATATAGATGTATGTGTACATTTGTCCCGGCCGAAGATCGATTCCTCCTAAATTACAGTCTGGCTATCGCTTGCCAGAAAAAATCGACACCTAATTGGCATAAAATTGGGCGAAATGTCTTATAATCGCCAAACTAATTGGGTAAACGTCTTATAATCTGGACTTCAGCCAACAACTTAATCATAAATAGTGTCAACACAGTAATGATGCACATCAGCGTGGGTTCAGACATCATCGACCCACCTCTCATCACCCTCGGATCCAGCACTCTACAGGTAGTAAACAATTTCAAACTATTAGGAGTCATCATAGACGACAATCTAAATTGGAAGCCCCACTCAGTGTTGTAGTCAGCATTTGTGGCTATAAACTCTACTTCCTTCGACGTGTTAAGTCCCTAGGAGCCCCCTCATCCGACCTCTCATACGTGTACAAGCTGTTCATTCTGCCCAAGCTCACTTATGCTTGCGCGGCATCAATAAAAACAACACAGAAAGAACAACTCGAAAAAGTGCAAAACATAGCTTGCAAGATTATTCTAGGACTCTCATACACACACTACCCCGAAGCGCTATGGTCCCTGGGGTTAGAAACGCTATCTAGCAGATACCAACAACTCACACTGAAATTCGGTCAGAACCTAATCACCAACCCCAGACACCGCAACCAGCTAGCCCCCTCAGCTCTCCCTCCCAGGAGAGCTATCCGGCATCATAACACCATCACCCGTACAGTATATGTGCGAGAACCACAAGATATCAAGCAAGTCCCATCCCCTATATCGTGAACCTAATCAACCAACAGTAAGACAAGTCCTAAACAATCACTAGTGTGCGACTAATCATATATTGCGTTCATTGTCAAACCCACCAGCACAGTGGGAAGGCAGTGTCACACAAGCTCTTTTTCCGTCAAGTTTCACTGGCAACTGTAGTCAGACAACCTCATTAAAACAAAAATTAAGTTACATAAAAACGTAAGGCACCTAATACAATCTACCTTCTGTCAAGTCTGGTGATGGGCTGGTCTATCAGAGTGAGAACTGAGCGATCTCTGCCATACCCATAGCTTACTCTGACTGTTCCTTTTACTTATATATTTTCTAGATCTCAAGTGACGGCGTCTCTTCCGTGGATTGACCTCCCAATCTACCAAGATTGGAAGCCAAAGCGTCACATTTTTGCTTTGCCCCTCAACTTTCTCTTCATAATTGCTGAGGGGCACAGGGCCCTGGGTGGGGCTTTGGTTTCCCGGGCGTTTCTGCACCCTCCTCAGCTCCCCGCCATGGAGTGGCTTCGGTCACCCAGGCTTTATTGTGGTCGGCATGGAGGGTTCTGTGGGGGCGCTCGGTTATGGCCTTGGCCTTGCTCGGGGCCTTGGGGCTGTTCGGCCAGGCAGCTTGGGGAACAACAACAACAACAACAACAACCTTCTGTCAAGTTTCCACTCCTAAAGCTAATTAGCCTCAAACTAATATAGGATAGATATACATGAATTAGTAAACAATATAAACTAGCAAAAATAAATAAGTACTACATTATATAATTAATTATTTGAATATATTATACTTGCTCCTGAAAACTGACGGAAAACGTGCTCGTATAAACACCAGCTTTCTATAATACAGTACCTCAGAACATCTTGAAAACGATACCTCATCAGTTTGGTTTACCCTACAAAAGTACCATATTTCAAGTGAACAGTGAACATAGCACAGAAACCGACTAGAAAAACTACCCTAGACAAACAGTAAACAGTCATACGAGATATGTCAGCTCTATCCTAGATAAACAGTAAACATAATCAGTAAATCAACTCACAAGCTTTTAGAGAACCCTTTTAAAATGTACAACTATTATCTCAACTAGAAAATCATATGCAAACCAAGTACAAAGGAGTACAAAGGAGTACAAAGGAGTAGTACAAAGGCAATCAAGCAACAACAGGTCTAGTGGGCGGGTGCCCAACCCCGAAAGGGGTTGAAATAGGGGAGCTATCCCCCCGCCAAAGGCGGCTTTCTAGGGTCTTTCCTAGCTGATGCTGAGAGGATTGGGTTCTAGTCATGTGGTGATGGGCTGGTCTATCAGAGTGAGAACTGAGCGATCTCTGCCATACCCATAGCTTACTCTGACTTTTCCTTTAACTTTTATATTTTTTAGATCTCAAGTGACGGCGTCTCTTCCGTGGATTGACCTCCCAATCTACCAAGATTGGAAGCCAAAGCGTCACATTTTTCCCTTGCCCCTCAACTTTCTCTTCATAATTGCTGAGGGGCACAGGGCCCTGGGTGGGGCTTTGGTTTCCCGGGCGTTTCCGCACCCTCCTCAGCCCCCCGCCATGGAGTGGCTTCGGTCACCCAGGCTTTATTGTGGTCGGCAGGGAGGGTTCTGTGGGGGCACTCGGTTATGGCCTTGGAATTGCTCGGGGCCTTGGGGCTGTTCGGCCAGGCAGCTTGGGGAACAACAACAACAACAACAACAACAACAACAGGTCTAGTGACCCTTCTAGGCTGCTTGTCCTCCAAAACACTGAGGATCAAGTGTCCAAACAGTGGTTTAGAGTGGGTAAGAGAACATTGGAAAGAGAACTAATGTCCGTGGCAGGATTAAGAAGTTAGTAGGGGACCGATGGGTTAGTAACTGAGGGGAGGATAAAATAAAGTTATTCATTTACAAACGCAGTCAGTCGCGGGTTTGATGCGAGATATTTGTCTAGACGGATTTTAAATGAATCAACGGTGCTGCAGTCTATAACGTCTCGGGGAAGCCCATTCCACAAGCTAACAACTCGATTGAAGAAGAAATTCTTAGATTCGTGTGAGTTAAAAGATTTACCAATAATGTTGCAACCGTTTCCCCGCGTGTAAGTAGATTGGTCGATAGTGAAGTACTTACTACAGTTCATATTGTCGATGCCTTTGATGATTTTGAACACTTGAATTAAGTCACCTCTTAATATGCGCTGGGTTAAAGGAAATATATTTAAATCTCTAAGACGCTCTTCGTATGGTTTGTTCTTTAGGCTAGGTCAAGGTCCATAGATACATCTATGGACCTTGGGCTAGGTATCATTTTGGTAACTCTACGTTGAACTCGTTCTAGCTTGTTTATATCTTTTTGGTAATAAGGGCACCAGGATTGAACGCAGTACTCCAGAAGAGGGCGGACTAAGGAATTGTAAAGGGTTAGGATAACTTCTTTGGATTTATGCTCAAATGACCTGCCTACTGTATATACTATTTAACTGATCAAATAGCTCTTGTGCAATCTCTTGCTTTGGTCCTTATTATAAGTTAATATAAAGTTAGAGTTAAGCAACAAACTGTTCCTCTGTACATTTTCAGCCAACGGCTGTAATTATTATCAATACACCGATTATTGTTATTATTAGTACACAAGTCACAGGCATTTTCCACCCTAAAATGCCTAAGCACAATACCCCAGCCAAGTTTAGGCCCTCGTTGCAGACTTCTGAGAATGTCCTGGACCATGAACTGCCATTAAGTTTTCTCTAGTAACTTTTCCAGAATTCATGTTTTGTTCTCAAACTTAATCTCAGTAGAGCACAATGTCGCCTGTTTCTGTCGCTTTTATTTATTGATATTGAGTTATGTAGATAATGTTGTATCTTCATATTCGTATAACTTCTTTCCAACTTTGTCTCTTTGAATTCCCAGTTATTATGTTCCTTCCAACAACCAACTATACTCCTAAAATCGATTAATGAAATTTACAAATCTCAGACTCAAGCTATGACGTTGTTCTCAAGCTGACTTGAACTTTGATCTTTTTGTATAGCAAACTCTAACCCCCCAAATCCTCTTAATTATATGCGAGATATATTATAGCTTATATACGAGATATTGTCAGCCTGACTCTGCTCTCACACAATATGCATAGTAGAGCAGTTAAACAATATCAAAGTAATGTTTTTTAAAGAAATACAAACATCTGTGGGAAATAAACCGGTTGATATTTATGTTGGGACTCAAACAAGAGCATAACCCAGTTTGCCTTCCCGGATGGGACTTCACAAATTTCCCTAACTGCAGGTGCATAATTACTGCTAAGTGAACAGAGAACAAAGAACGTCTTATAGATATGTCTGGCTTCACCTAATATACTGAATAAGGTGGCACACAAATCAATATATCACCAGAAACGATGTGGCAAGGAGGTGAGATTATATTGCCACAACCCCTTTAACCAACCAATACATTCACAACCAATTATAAACCGGTCATTCCTGTTGTATCATTGTCACCAAAAGCTCCAACTACATCGCCACCCGTGATTGCGAGCTATACGCACCAAATAGCAAGAAAGCACAACCAACCCAAGAAGACACCCAAGAGAAAAACAACAATAACCAAGACAAGAAGAACACCCAAGAGAAAAACAACAATAACCAAGACAAGAAGAACACCCAAGAGAAAAACAACAATAACCAAGACAAGAAGAACACCCAAGAGAAAAACAACAATAACCAAGACAAGAAGAACACCCAAGAGAAAAACAACAATAACCAAGACAAGAAGAACACCCAAGAGAAAAACAACAATAACCAAGACAAGAAGAACACCCAAGAGAAAAACAACAATAACCAAGACAAGAAGAACACTCAAGAGAAAAACAACAATAACCAAGACAAGAAGAACACTCAAGAGAAAAACAACAATAACCAAGACAAGAAGAAAAACAACAACAACAACCGATAAGATACGAAAACACCTAAAGAGTATGAAAATGTACGCGTTCAATGTCGGCACACTTTCAGAAGATCACAAATTAGAAGAACTAGTTGAAGACCTAGGTAACATAAGCTGGGATATTGTGATACTAAGCAAGGTTTGTAGCAAAGAAGAAAATCTCATTAAACTCAAAGACAGTCATCACTTGTTCTACTACAGAGGAAAACCAAATGATAAGGCTAGTGAAGCAGGGTTTTAATCAATCGCGGTATTGTTGATAATGTAACTCAATTCATCAGGGTATCGAACAGGATAGCTGGGGTAGTGATCAAGCTATGCTAACGGTACACTCTTAAAGTAATTCAAGTAAACACCCACTTCGCAAATTTCCGATGAAGAAATTGAAACATTCTATGAAGACATCGCCAGCATTTTAGACCAATAAAAACACAGTATAAAAGGATTATCTGAGATTTCAATGATAAAGTCGGAAGAAATATCGCAGGAGAATCCTGTATTGGAAAGTTTGGAGTAAGTGAGCGGAATAATATGATTTTAGGATAAAGAACACATTCTTCTAGAGCAGAACAGATCGCAAGTGGTCCTGGTCCTGGAGAAGAACAAAGAATATGATAGACAAAAACAGCAGCGTTATTAATAAGACAAACTTAGGGAGCGGCCATAAAATGGTAGACTGCACAACAAAGTTCAATTTTAAAGCCATAATAAACAAACTAGTTCTCAGGAAGAAACTATTATTTGACAAAGTTAAAGAGAATAGGGTGGAGTTAAAGAGAATAGGGTGGAGTTAAAGAGAATAGGGTGGAGTTAAAGAGAATAGGGTGGAGTTAAAGAGAATAGGGTGGAGTTAAAGAGAATAGGGTGGAGTTAAAGAGAATAGGGTGGAGTTTAAGCTAGAACCTACAAATAGATTCCAAGCTCTCGACAGCAATGAAAATGACATCAACAAAGTAAACAAAAACCTAACATTAGCAATTAGAGAAACAGCAGAAAAGACAAAAGCAAAAACACCAGTAAAGAAAGCAAGCACTCGCAGACTACTGTAAATCTCATATGGAAGAGAACAGCAATGCAAATCTAAACAAAGAGAGATGAAATATAGAGAGCAGAACTGAGCAAGCTAATCAACAAAGACGTCTGGAAGAAGAGTGAAATAGAAATATGGACTTAGTTGAAGAACGCATCAGGAAGGAAGATGCCACAAACTAACACAATACAAACTATTTTTCTCTGGCTTGTATCCATTTGGTCCCATTCAGCCTACTGTTTTAAGACGTTTATCCCCATCCAGGTGTAAATTTTTTACTGGTGAGCGGTAGCGAGCCAGCATATTTCTTTTTTTTGTTTGACAGCAGGCTAAATTTGTACATTTTTCGATAGAAAAATTTCTCCGGCGAAGCCGGATTTCTTCATATAATGCTGGCTCGCTATCGCTCGCCAGGAAGAAATCGACACCTAGATGGGGATAAACGTCTTAAAATAGTTGGCTGAATGGGGCCGAATGGATACAAGCCAGAGAAAGAGAGAAAAGGACAGAAATAACAAAAAGCAGGTCATCCCCCCTTAACCAAGCAACAAATGACCCCTCTGAGAGACAGGAATGGTGAAATCATCAACAATTGGTGAGGTGAGTCAACATTAGTTAGGAAAAGTTATACATGTCAAGTATATTAGTTCCATCAATTGATTCAGCAACAGACAAAAGCAAAGTCTCACATAAATATATCGGTAGATGAGTTTGGTCTGCCATAAACAAAGTCCCACATATATCGGTAGATGAAGTATGGTCTGCCATAAACAAAATGAAAAAGGGAAAAGCTCCAGGAAATTATGGCATAACAAACGATCTTTTGAAGGATGCAGGAGATGAGGTCCAGTGTAAATTAGCTCAACTATTCACCCAATGATTATGCAAACGGCATGTTCCAGAAGTTTGGTGTAATGCAATATCTCTATTCCCCAAAAAAGGTGATACGAAACCTATCGGCATCTACCATCCCATTAGTTTATTGTCAGTTATTTACAAGTTGTTTTCTTAAATCCTAACAAACAGGTTAGATACAATTTCAAATGAAAATCAGTCTCGGGAACAAGCAGGATTTATAAGTAGGTATTCAATCATGGACCATGGACTTTTTTCTTTTTCTTTTTTCTCTGTTTTTCTTTATTTATGTATTTGTTATATGTATGAAGGATACAAAAGGATGAACTGCCTGTAACATGAGTCTCCTCCAAAGCCAAAAGAGTGTCAGGAAGACAAATTCAAGGAACATTGGAGTCTGGGTCTAAGAGCCTGGCCACACGAAATGTTAAACAGTTCAAGTTATAGACTGAAGAAAAGATAGATTGAGGGAGGGAGTTCCAGAGTTTGCTTGTTGAGTAGAAGAGAGACTGGGAGATTAAATTTATTCTTGGGTTAGATCGCTGGGCAGAATAGGGGTGGGAATGTGTTGAAAGGTGAGTGCCACCAACTCGTCGTAAGGGAGGGAGTATGCACTAAGAGAGTGCTGAAGAACACTGATTGTCGTAATAGCAATGGAAGTGGAAGAGAGATGCAACATTGTGGCGTGTAGAAAGAGACTGTAGGGAATTAGTAAGAGGTGGTAAGTTAATAAGACGGAATGATTTAGTCCGGTTACACAAAGACACAGAGAAGACAAAGATTGGGAAAGGAATGAGGCAGAGAGATATAATCTCACCCAAGCTTGTCAAAGCTTGTCCTGGAGGGATCTACAGAAAGTGTTCATGGGAATCGAAGGAAATAAAAGTAGACGAAGAATACCTTAACCATCTCAGATTTGCAGATAACGCTGTTACATTCAGGTAAAGTAGAACATTTTATTAACTTCACCACAACACCAAACACCTCATTCTTAAAGTGGTCTAAATAATGAACCGGAGTAAAATCAAAGTTAACTACAATGATAAGGCGCAACGTATAATAATTATAATTGATAACGAAATTATAGAGGAAACAGAAGAATACAACTATGTTGGCCAAGTATTGAAACTAACTAAAAACAATGAACATGAAATATAAATCCGAATCACTCTAGGATGGAAAGCATTCGGAAGGCACCGACACACCATGAAAAGTACACTACCAATATGCTTTAAGGGGGGTGACCTGCTTTTTGTTATTTCTGTCCTTTTCTCTCTTTCTCTGGCTTGTATCCATTCGGCCCCATTCAGCCAACTATTGTAAGACGTTTATCCCCATGTAGGTGTCGATTTCTTCCTGACGAGCGATAGCAAGCCAGCATTTTATGAAGAAATCCGGCTTCGCCGGAGAAATTTTTCTATCGAAAATTGTACAAATTTAGCCTACTGTCAAACAAAAACAAAAAATATGCTGGCTCGCTACCGCTCACCAGTAAAAAATGTACACCTGGATGGGGATAAACGTCTTAAAACAGTAGGCTGAATGGGGCCAAATGGATACAAGCCAGAGAAAGATAGAAAAGGACAGAACCAAAACAGGTGACCCCCCTTAAGAGTAGAGTATACTGTATACCCAGTGTGTGTTTCTAAGAGTAGAGTATACTGTATAACCAGTGTGTGTTTCTAACAGTAGAGTATACTGTATAACCAGTGTGTGTTTCTAACAGTAGAGTATACTGTATAACCAGTGTGTGTTTCTAACAGTAGAGTATACTGTATAACCAGTGTGTGTTTCTAACAGTAGAGTATACTGTATAACCAGTGTGTGTTTCTAACAGTAGAGTATACTGTATAACCAGTGTGTGTTTCTAACAGTAGAGTATACTGTATAACCAGTGTGTGTTTCTAACAGTAGAGTATACTGTATAACCAGTGTGTGTTTCTAACAGTAGAGTATACTGTATAACCAGTGTGTGTTTCTAACAGTAGAGTATACTGTATAACCAGTGTGTGTTTCTAACAGTAGAGTATACTGTATAACCAGTGTGTGTTTCTAACAGTAGAGTATACTGTATAACCAGTGTGTGTTTCTAACAGTAGAGTATACTGTATAACCAGTGTGTGTTTCTAACAGTAGAGTATACTGTATAACCAGTGTGTGTGTTTCTAACAGTAGAGTAACTGTATAACCAGTGTTGTGTTTCTAACAGTAGAGTATACTGTATAACCAGTGTGTGTTTCTAACAGTAGAGTATACTGTATAACCAGTGTGTGTTTCTAACAGTAGAGTATACTGTATAACCAGTGTGTGTTTCTAACAGTAGAGTATACTGTATAACCAGTGTGTGTTTCTAACAGTAGAGTATACTGTATAACCAGTGTGTGTTTCTAACAGTAGAGTATACTGTATAACCAGTGTGTGTTTCTAACAGTAGAGTATACTGTATAACCAGTGTGTGTTTCTAACAGTAGAGTATACTGTATAACCAGTGTGTGTTTCTAACAGTAGAGTATACTGTATAACCAGTGTGTGTTTCTAACAGTAGAGTATACTGTATAACCAGTGTGTGTTTCTAACAGTAGAGTATACTGTATAACCAGTGTGTGTTTCTAACAGTAGAGTATACTGTATAACCAGTGTGTGTTTCTAACAGTAGAGTATACTGTATAACCAGTGTGTGTTTCTAACAGTAGAGTATACTGTATAACCAGTGTGTGTTTCTAAGAGTAGAGTATACTGTATAACCAGTGTGTGTTTCTAACAGTAGAGTATACTGTATAACCAGTGTGTGTTTCTAACAGTAGAGTATACTGTATAACCAGTGTGTGTTTCTAACAGTAGAGTATACTGTATAACCAGTGTGTGTTTCTAACAGTAGAGTATACTGTATAACCAGTGTGTGTTTCTAACAGTAGAGTATACTGTATAACCAGTGTGTGTTTCTAACAGTAGAGTATACTGTATAACCAGTGTGTGTTTCTAAGAGTAGAGTATACTGTATAACCAGTGTGTGTTTCTAACAGTAGAGTATACTGTATAACCAGTGTGTGTTTCTAACAGTAGAGTATACTGTATAACCAGTGTGTGTTTCTAACAGTAGAGTATACTGTATAACCAGTGTGTGTTTCTAACAGTAGAGTATACTGTATAACCAGTGTGTGTTTCTAAGAGTAGAGTATACTGTATAACCAGTGTGTGTTTCTAACAGTAGAGTATACTGTATAACCAGTGTGTGTTTCTAACAGTAGAGTATACTGTATAACCAGTGTGTGTTTCTAACAGTAGAGTATACTGTATAACCAGTGTGTGTTTCTAACAGTAGAGTATACTGTATAACCAGTGTGTGTTTCTAACAGTAGAGTATACTGTATAACCAGTGTGTGTTTCTAACAGTAGAGTATACTGTATAACCAGTGTGTGTTTCTAACAGTAGAGTATACTGTATAACCAGTGTGTGTTTCTAACAGTAGAGTATACTGTATAACCAGTGTGTGTTTCTAACAGTAGAGTATACTGTATACCCAGTGTGTGTTTCTAACAGTAGAGTATACTGTATAACCAGTGTGTGTTTCTAACAGTAGAGTATACTGTATAACCAGTGTGTGTTTCTAACAGTAGAGTATACTGTATAACCAGTGTGTTTCTAACAGTAGAGTATACTGTATAACCAGTGTGTGTTTCTAACAGTAGAGTATACTGTATAACCAGTGTGTGTTTTCTAACAGTAGAGTATACTGTATAACCAGTGTGTGTTTCTAACAGTAGAGTATACTGTATAACCAGTGTGTGTTTCTAACAGTAGAGTATACTGTATAACCAGTGTGTGTTTCTAACAGTAGAGTATACTGTATACCCAGTGTGTGTTTCTAACAGTAGAGTATACTGTATAACCAGTGTGTGTTTCTAACAGTAGAGTATACTGTATAACCAGTGTGTGTTTCTAACAGTAGAGTATACTGTATAACCAGTGTGTGTTTCTAACAGTAGAGTATACTGTATAACCAGTGTGTGTTTCTAACAGTAGAGTATACTGTATAACCAGTGTGTGTTTCTAACAGTAGAGTATACTGTATAACCAGTGTGTGTTTCTAACAGTAGAGTATACTGTATAACCAGTGTGTGTTTCTAACAGTAGAGTATACTGTATAACCAGTGTGTGTTTCTAACAGTAGAGTATACTGTATAACCAGTGTGTGTTTCTAACAGTAGAGTATACTGTATAACCAGTGTGTTTCTAACAGTAGAGTATACTGTATAACCAGTGTGTGTTTCTAACAGTAGAGTATACTGTATAACCAGTGTGTGTTTCTAACAGTAGAGTATACTGTATAACCAGTGTGTGTTTCTAACAGTAGAGTATACTGTATAACCAGTGTGTGTTTCTAACAGTAGAGTATACTGTATAACCAGTGTGTGTTTCTAACAGTAGAGTATACTGTATAACCAGTGTGTGTTTCTAACAGTAGAGTATACTGTATAACCAGTGTGTGTTTCTAACAGTAGAGTATACTGTATAACCAGTGTGTGTTTCTAACAGTAGAGTATACTGTATAACCAGTGTGTGTTTCTAACAGTAGAGTATACTGTATAACCAGTGTGTGTTTCTAACAGTAGAGTATACTGTATAACCAGTGTGTGTTTCTAACAGTAGAGTATACTGTATAACCAGTGTGTGTTTCTAACAGTAGAGTATACTGTATAACCAGTGTGTGTTTCTAACAGTAGAGTATACTGTATAACCAGTGTGTGTTTCTAACAGTAGAGTATACTGTATAAACAGTGTGTGTTTCTAACAGTAGAGTATACTGTATAACCAGTGTGTGTTTCTAACAGTAGAGTATACTGTATAACCAGTGTGTGTTTCTAACAGTAGAGTATACTGTATAACCAGTGTGTGTTTCTAACAGTAGAGTATACTGTATAACCAGTGTGTGTTTCTAACAGTAGAGTATACTGTATAACCAGTGTGTGTTTCTAACAGTAGAGTATACTGTATAACCAGTGTGTGTTTCTAACAGTAGAGTATACTGTATAACCAGTGTGTGTTTCTAACAGTAGAGTATACTGTATAACCAGTGTGTGTTTCTAACAGTAGAGTATACTGTATAACCAGTGTGTTTTCTAACAGTAGAGTATACTGTATAACCAGTGTGTGTTTCTAACAGTAGAGTATACTGTATAACCAGTGTGTGTTTCTAACAGTAGAGTATACTGTATAACCAGTGTGTGTTTCTAACAGTAGAGTATACTGTATAACCAGTGTGTGTTTCTAACAGTAGAGTATACTGTATAACCAGTGTGTGTTTCTAACAGTAGAGTATACTGTATAACCAGTGTGTGTTTCTAACAGTAGAGTATACTGTATAACCAGTGTGTGTTTCTAACAGTAGAGTATACTGTATAACCAGTGTGTGTTTCTAACAGTAGAGTATACTGTATAACCAGTGTGTGTTTCTAACAGTAGAGTATACTGTATAACCAGTGTGTGTTTCTAACAGTAGAGTATACTGTATAACCAGTGTGTGTTTCTAACAGTAGAGTATACTGTATAACCAGTGTGTGTTTCTAACAGTAGAGTATACTGTATAACCAGTGTGTGTTTCTAACAGTAGAGTATACTGTATAACCAGTGTGTGTTTCTAACAGTAGAGTATACTGTATAACCAGTGTGTGTTTCTAACAGTAGAGTATACTGTATAACCAGTGTGTGTTTCTAACAGTAGAGTATACTGTATAACCAGTGTGTGTTTCTAACAGTAGAGTATACTGTATAACCAGTGTGTGTTTCTAACAGTAGAGTATACTGTATAACCAGTGTGTGTTTCTAACAGTAGAGTATACTGTATAACCAGTGTGTGTTTCTAACAGTAGAGTATACTGTATAACCAGTGTGTGTTTCTAACAGTAGAGTATACTGTATAACCAGTGTGTGTTTCTAACAGTAGAGTATACTGTATAACCAGTGTGTGTTTCTAACAGTAGAGTATACTGTATAACCAGTGTGTGTTTCTAACAGTAGAGTATACTGTATAACCAGTGTGTGTTTCTAACAGTAGAGTATACTGTATAACCAGTGTGTGTTTCTAACAGTAGAGTATACTGTATAACCAGTGTGTGTTTCTAACAGTAGAGTATACTGTATAACCAGTGTGTGTTTCTAACAGTAGAGTATACTGTATAACCAGTGTGTGTTTCTAACAGTAGAGTATACTGTATAACCAGTGTGTGTTTCTAACAGTAGAGTATACTGTATAACCAGTGTGTGTTTCTAACAGTAGAGTATACTGTATAACCAGTGTGTGTTTCTAACAGTAGAGTATACTGTATAACCAGTGTGTGTTTCTAACAGTAGAGTATACTGTATAACCAGTGTGTGTTTCTAACAGTAGAGTATACTGTATAACCAGTGTGTGTTTCTAACAGTAGAGTATACTGTATAACCAGTGTGTGTTTCTAACAGTAGAGTATACTGTATAACCAGTGTGTGTTTCTAACAGTAGAGTATACTGTATAACCAGTGTGTGTTTCTAACAGTAGAGTATACTGTATAACCAGTGTGTGTTTCTAACAGTAGAGTATACTGTATAACCAGTGTGTGTGTTTCTAACAGTAGAGTATACTGTATAACCAGTGTGTGTTTCTAACAGTAGAGTATACTGTATAACCAGTGTGTGTTTCTAACAGTAGAGTATACTGTATAACCAGTGTGTGTTTCTAACAGTAGAGTATACTGTATAACCAGTGTGTGTTTTTAACAGTAGAGTATGTATAACCAGTGTGTTTCTAACAGTAGAGTATACTGTATAACCAGTGTGTGTTTCTAACAGTAGAGTATACTGTATAACCAGTGTGTGTTTCTAACAGTAGAGTATACTGTATAACCAGTGTGTGTTTCTAACAGTAGAGTATACTGTATAACCAGTGTGTGTTTCTAACAGTAGAGTATACTGTATAACCAGTGTGTGTTTCTAACAGTAGAGTATACTGTATAACCAGTGTGTGTTTCTAACAGTAGAGTATACTGTATAACCAGTGTGTGTTTCTAACAGTAGAGTATACTGTATAACCAGTGTGTGTTTCTAACAGTAGAGTATACTGTATAACCAGTGTGTGTTTCTAACAGTAGAGTATACTGTATAACCAGTGTGTGTTTCTAACAGTAGAGTATACTGTATAACCAGTGTGTGTTTCTAACAGTAGAGTATACTGTATAACCAGTGTGTGTTTCTAACAGTAGAGTATACTGTATAACCAGTGTGTGTTTCTAACAGTAGAGTATACTGTATAACCAGTGTGTGTTTCTAACAGTAGAGTATACTGTATAACCAGTGTGTGTTTCTAACAGTAGAGTATACTGTATAACCCAGTGTGTTTCTAACAGTAGAGTATACTGTATAACCATGTGTGTTTCTAACAGTAGAGTATACTGTATAACCAGTGTGTGTTTCTAACAGTAGAGTATACTGTATAACCAGTGTGTGTTTCTAACAGTAGAGTATACTGTATAACCAGTGTTTCTAACAGTAGAGTATATTGTATAACCAGTGTGTGTTTCTAACAGTAGAGTATACTGTATAACCAGTGTGTGTTTCTAACAGTAGAGTATACTGTATAACCAGTGTGTGTTTCTAACAGTAGAGTATACTGTATAACCAGTGTGTGTTTCTAACAGTAGAGTATACTGTATAACCAGTGTGTGTTTCTAACAGTAGAGTATACTGTATAACCAGTGTGTGTTTCTAACAGTAGAGTATACTGTATAACCAGTGTGTGTTTCTAACAGTAGAGTAGTAGAGTATACTGTATAACCAGTGTGTTTCTAACAGTAGAGTATACTGTATAACCAGTGTGTGTTTCTAACAGTAGAGTATACTGTATAACCAGTGTGTGTTTCTAACAGTAGAGTATACTGTATAACCAGTGTGTGTGTTTCTAACAGTAGAGTATACTGTATAACCAGTGTGTGTTTCTAACAGTAGAGTATACTGTATAACCAGTGTGTGTTTCTAACAGTAGAGTATACTGTATAACCAGTGTGTGTTTCTAACAGTAGAGTATACTGTATAACCAGTGTGTGTTTCTAACAGTAGAGTATACTGTTTAACGATTAGTAGTTTCTAACAGTAGAGTATACTGTATAACCAGTGTGTGTTTCTAACAGTAGAGTATACTGTATAACCAGTGTGTGTTTCTAACAGTAGAGTATACTGTATAACCCAGTGTGTGTTTCTAACAGTAGAGTATACTGTATAACAGTGTGTGTTTCTAACAGTAGAGTATACTGTATAACCAGTGTGTGTTCTAACAGTAGAGTATACTGTATAACCAGTGTGTGTTTCTAACAGTAGAGTATACTGTATAACCAGTGTGTGTTTCTAACAGTAGAGTATACTGTATAACCAGTGTGTGTTTCTAACAGTAGAGTATACTGTATAACCAGTGTGTGTTTCTAACAGTAGAGTATACTGTATAACCAGTGTGTGTTTCTAACAGTAGAGTATACTGTATAACCAGTGTGTGTTTCTAACAGTAGAGTATACTGTATAACCAGTGTGTGTTTCTAACAGTAGAGTATACTGTATAACCAGTGTGTGTTTCTAACAGTAGAGTATACTGTATAACCAGTGTGTGTTTCTAACAGTAGAGTATACTGTATAACCAGTGTGTGTTTCTAACAGTAAGGTATACTCTATAACCAGTGTGTGTTTCTAACAGTAGAGTATACTGTATAACCAGTGTGTGTTTCTAACAGTAGAGTATACTGTATAACCAGTGTGTGTTTCTAACAGTAGAGTATACTGTATAACCAGTGTGTGTTTCTAACAGTAGAGTATACTGTATAACCAGTGTGTGTTTCTAACAGTAGAGTATACTGTATAACCAGTGTGTGTTTCTAACAGTAGAGTATACTGTATAACCAGTGTGTGTGTTTCTAACAGTAGAGTATACTGTATAACCAGTGTGTGTTTCTAACAGTAGAGTATACTGTATAACCAGTGTGTGTTTCTAACAGTAGAGTATACTGTATAACCAGTGTGTGGTTTCTAACAGTAGAGTATACTGTATAACCAGTGTGTGTTTCTAACAGTAGAGTATACTGTATAACCAGTGTGTGTTTCTAACAGTAGAGTATACTGTATAACCAGTGTGTGTTTCTAACAGTAGAGTATACTGTATAACCAGTGTGTGTTTCTAACAGTAGAGTATACTGTATAACCAGTGTGTGTTTCTAACAGTAGAGTATACTGTATAACCAGTGTGTGTTTCTAACAGTAGAGTATACTGTATAACCAGTGTGTGTTTCTAACAGTAGAGTATACTGTATAACCAGTGTGTGTTTCTAACAGTAGAGTATACTGTATAACCAGTGTGTGTTTCTAACAGTAGAGTATACTGTATAACCAGTGTGTGTTTCTAACAGTAGAGTATACTGTATAACCAGTGTGTGTTTCTAACAGTAGAGTATACTGTATAACCAGTGTGTTTCTAACAGTAGAGTATACTGTATAACCAGTGTGTGTTTCTAACAGTAGAGTATACTGTATAACCAGTGTGTGTTTCTAACAGTAGAGTATACTGTATAACCAGTGTGTGTTTCTAACAGTAGAGTATACTGTATAACCAGTGTGTTTCTAACAGTAGAGTATACTGTATAACCAGTGTGTGTTTCTAACAGTAGAGTATACTGTATAACCAGTGTGTGTTTCTAACAGTAGAGTATACTGTATAACCAGTGTGTGTTTCTAACAGTAGAGTATACTGTATAACCAGTGTGTGTTTCTAACAGTAGAGTATACTGTATAACCAGTGTGTGTTTCTAACAGTAGAGTATACTGTATAACCAGTGTGTGTTTCTAACAGTAGAGTATACTGTATAACCAGTGTGTGTTTCTAACAGTAGAGTATACTGTATAACCAGTGTGTGTTTCTAACAGTAGAGTATACTGTATAACCAGTGTGTGTTTCTAACAGTAGAGTATACTGTATAACCAGTGTGTGTTTCTAACAGTAGAGTATACTGTATAACCAGTGTGTGTTTCTAACAGTAGAGTATACTGTATAACCAGTGTGTGTTTCTAACAGTAGAGTATACTGTATAACCAGTGTGTTTCTAACAGTAGAGTATACTGTATAACCAGTGTGTGTTTCTAACAGTAGAGTATACTGTATAACCAGTGTGTGTTTCTAACAGTAGAGTATACTGTATAACCAGTGTGTGTTTCTAACAGTAGAGTATACTGTATAAACAGTGTGTGTTTCTAACAGTAGAGTATACTGTATAACCAGTGTGTGTTTCTAACAGTAGAGTATACTGTATAACCAGTGTGTGTTTCTAACAGTAGAGTATACTGTATAACCAGTGTGTGTTTCTAACAGTAGAGTATACTGTATAACCAGTGTGTGTTTCTAACAGTAGAGTATACTGTATAACCAGTGTGTGTTTCTAACAGTAGAGTATACTGTATAACCAGTGTGTGTTTCTAACAGTAGAGTAGAGTATACTGTATAACCAGTGTGTGTTTCTAACAGTAGAGTATACTGTATAACCAGTGTGTGTTTCTAACAGTAGAGTATACTGTATAACCAGTGTGTGTTTCTAACAGTAGAGTATACTGTATAACCAGTGTGTGTTTCTAACAGTAGAGTATACTGTATAACCAGTGTGTGTTTCTAACAGTAGAGTATACTGTATAACCAGTGTGTGTTTCTAACAGTAGAGTATACTGTATAACCAGTGTGTGTTTCTAACAGTAGAGTATACTGTATAACCAGTGTGTGTTTCTAACAGTAGAGTATACTGTATAACCAGTGTGTGTTTCTAACAGTAGAGTATACTGTATAACCAGTGTGTGTTTCTAACAGTAGAGTATACTGTATAACCAGTGTGTGTTTCTAACAGTAGAGTATACTGTATAACCAGTGTGTGTTTCTAACAGTAGAGTATACTGTATAACCAGTGTGTGTTTCTAACAGTAGAGTATACTGTATAACCAGTGTGTGTTTCTAACAGTAGAGTATACTGTATAACCAGTGTGTGTTTCTAACAGTAGAGTATACTGTATAACCAGTGTGTGTTTCTAACAGTAGAGTATACTGTATAACCAGTGTGTGTTTCTAACAGTAGAGTATACTGTATAACCAGTGTGTGTTTCTAACAGTAGAGTATACTGTATAACCAGTGTGTGTTTCTAACAGTAGAGTATACTGTATAACCAGTGTGTGTTTCTAACAGTAGAGTATACTGTATAACCAGTGTGTGTTTCTAACAGTAGAGTATACTGTATAACCAGTGTGTGTTTTCTAACAGTAGAGTATACTGTATAACCAGTGTGTGTTTCTAACAGTAGAGTATACTGTATAACCAGTGTGTGTGTTCTAACAGTAGAGTATACTGTATAACCAGTGTGTGTTTCTAACAGTAGAGTATACTGTATAACCAGTGTGTGTTTCTAACAGTAGAGTATACTGTATAACCAGTGTTTCTAACAGTAGAGTATACTGTATAAACAGTGTGTGTTTCTAACAGTAGAGTATACTGTATAACCAGTGTGTGTTTCTAACAGTAGAGTATACTGTATAACCAGTGTGTGTTTCTAACAGTAGAGTATACTGTATAACCAGTGTGTGTTTCTAACAGTAGAGTATACTGTATAACCGTGTGTGTTTCTAACAGTAGAGTATACTGTATAACCAGTGTGTGTTTCTAACAGTAGAGTATACTGTATAACCAGTGTGTGTTTCTAACAGTAGAGTATACTGTATAACCAGTGTGTGTTTCTAACAGTAGAGTATACTGTATAACCAGTGTGTGTTTCTAACAGTAGAGTATACTGTATAACCAGTGTGTGTTTCTAACAGTAGAGTATACTGTATAACCAGTGTGTGTTTCTAACAGTAGAGTATACTGTATAACCAGTGTGTGTTTCTAACAGTAGAGTATACTGTATAACCAGTGTGTGTTTCTAACAGTAGAGTATACTGTATAACCAGTGTGTTTTCCTAACAGTAGAGTATACTGTATAACCAGTGTGTGTTTCTAACAGTAGAGTATACTGTATAACCAGTGTGTGTTTCTAACAGTAGAGTATACTGTATAACCAGTGTGTGTTTCTAACAGTAGAGTATACTGTATAACCAGTGTGTGTTTCTAACAGTAGAGTATACTGTATAACCAGTGTGTGTTTCTAACAGTAGAGTATACTGTATAACCAGTGTGTGTTTCTAACAGTAGAGTATACTGTATAACCAGTGTGTGTTTCTAACAGTAGAGTATACTGTATAACCAGTGTGTGTTTCTAACAGTAGAGTATACTGTATAACCAGTGTGTGTTTCTAACAGTAGAGTATACTGTATAACCAGTGTGTGTTTCTAACAGTAGAGTATACTGTATAACCAGTGTGTGTTTTCTAACAGTAGAGTATACTGTATAACCAGTGTGTGTTTCTAACAGTAGAGTATACTGTATAACCAGTGTGTTTCTAACAGTAGAGTATACTGTATAACCAGTGTGTGTTTTCTAACAGTAGAGTATACTGTATAACCAGTGTGTGTTTCTAACAGTAGAGTATACTGTATAACCAGTGTGTGTTTCTAACAGTAGAGTATACTGTATAACCAGTGTGTTTCTAACAGTAGAGTATACTGTATAACCAGTGTGTGTTTCTAACAGTAGAGTATACTGTATAACCAGTGTGTGTTTCTAACAGTAGAGTATACTGTATAACCATTGTGTTTCTAACAGTAGAGTATACTGTATAACCAGTGTGTGTTTCTAACAGTAGAGTATACTGTATAACCAGTGTGTGTTTCTAACAGTAGAGTATACTGTATAACCAGTGTGTGTTTCTAACAGTAGAGTATACTGTATAACCAGTGTGTGTTTCTAACAGTAGAGTATACTGTATAACCAGTGTGTGTTTCTAACAGTAGAGTATACTGTATAACCAGTGTGTGTTTCTAACAGTAGAGTATACTGTATAACCAGTGTGTGTTTCTAACAGTAGAGTATACTGTATAACCAGTGTGTGTTTCTAACAGTAGAGTATACTGTATAAACAGTGTGTGTTTCTAACAGTAGAGTACTGTATAACCAGTGTGTGTTTCTAACAGTAGAGTATACTGTATAACCAGTGTGTGTTTCTAACAGTAGAGTATACTGTATAACCAGTGTGTGTTTCTAACAGTAGAGTATACTGTATAACCAGTGTGTGTTTCTAACAGTAGAGTATACTGTATAACCAGTGTGTGTTTCTAACAGTAGAGTATACTGTATAACCAGTGTGTGTTTCTAACAGTAGAGTATACTGTATAACCAGTGTGTGTTTCTAACAGTAGAGTATACTGTATAACCAGTGTGTGTTTCTAACAGTAGAGTATACTGTATAACCAGTGTGTGTTTCTAACAGTAGAGTATACTGTATAACCAGTGTGTGTTTCTAACAGTAGAGTATACTGTATAACCAGTGTGTGTTTTTAACAGTAGAGTATACTGTATAACCAGTGTGTTTCAAACAGTAGAGTATACTGTATAACCAGTGTGTGTTCTAACAGTAGAGTATACTGTATAACCAGTGTGTGTTTCTAACAGTAGAGTATACTGTATAACCAGTGTGTTTCTAACAGTAGAGTATACTGTATAACCAGTGTGTGTTTCTAACAGTAGAGTATACTGTATAACCAGTGTGTGTTTCTAACAGTAGAGTATACTGTATAACCAGTGTGTGTTTCTAACAGTAGAGTATACTGTATAACCAGTGTGTGTTTCTAACAGTAGAGTATACTGTATAACCAGTGTGTGTTTCTAACAGTAGAGTATACTGTATAACCAGTGTGTTTCTAACAGTAGAGTATACTGTATAACCAGTGTGTTTCTAACAGTAGAGTATACTGTATAACCAGTGTGTGTTTCTAACAGTAGAGTATACTGTATAACCAGTGTGTGTTTCTAACAGTAGAGTATACTGTATAACCAGTGTGTGTTTCTAACAGTAGAGTATACTGTATAACCAGTGTGTGTTTCTAACAGTAGAGTATACTGTATAACCAGTGTGTGTTTCTAACAGTAGAGTATACTGTATAACCAGTGTGTGTTTCTAACAGTAGAGTATACTGTATAACCAGTGTGTGTTTCTAACAGTAGAGTATACTGTATAACCCTGTGTGTTTCTAACAGTAAGTATACTGTATAACCAGTGTGTGTTTCTAACAGTAGAGTATACTGTATAACCAGTGTGTGTTTCTAACAGTAGAGTATACTGTATAACCAGTGTGTGTTTCAAACAGTAGATTATACTGTATAACCAGTGTGTGTTTCTAACAGTGGAGTATACTGTATAACCAGTGTGTGTTTCTAACAGTAGAGTATACTGTATAACCAGTGTGTGTTTCTAACAGTAGAGTATACTGTATAACCAGTGTGTTTCTAACAGTAGAGTATACTGTATAACCAGTGTGTGTTTCTAACAGTAGAGTATACTGTATAACCAGTGTGTGTGTTTCTAACAGTAGAGTATACTGTATAACCAGTGTGTTGTTTTTACAGTAGAGTATACTGTATAACCAGTGTGTGTTTTCTAACAGTAGAGTATACTGTATAACCAGTGTGTGTTTCTAACAGTAGAGTATACTGTATAACCAGTGTGTGTTTCTAACAGTAGAGTATACTGTATAACCAGTGTGTGTTTCTAACAGTAGAGTATACTGTATAACCAGTGTGTGTTTCTAACAGTAGAGTATACTGTATAACCAGTGTGTGTTTCTAACAGTAGAGTATACTGTATAACCAGTGTGTGTTTCTAACAGTAGAGTATACTGTATAACCAGTGTGTGTTTCTAACAGTAGAGTATACTGTATAACCAGTGTGTGTTTCTAACAGTAGAGTATACTGTATAACCAGTGTGTGTTTCTAACAGTAGAGTATACTGTATAACCAGTGTGTGTTTCTAACAGTAGAGTATACTGTATAACCAGTGTGTGTTTCTAACAGTAGAGTATACTGTATAACCAGTGTGTGTTTCTAACAGTAGAGTATACTGTATAACCAGTGTGTGTTTCTAACAGTAGAGTATACTGTATAACCAGTGTGTGTTTCTAACAGTAGAGTATACTGTATAACCAGTGTGTGTTTCTAACAGTAGAGTATACTGTATAACCAGTGTGTGTTTCTAACAGTAGAGTATACTGTATAACCAGTGTGTTTCTAACAGTAGAGTATACTGTATAACCAGTGTGTTTCTAACAGTAGAGTATACTGTATAACCAGTGTGTGTTTCTAACAGTAGAGTATACTGTATAACCAGTGTGTGTTTCTAACAGTAGAGTATACTGTATAACCAGTGTGTGTTTCTAACAGTAGAGTATACTGTATAACCAGTGTGTGTTTCTAACAGTAGAGTATACTGTATAACCAGTGTGTGTTTCTAACAGTAGAGTATACTGTATAACCAGTGTGTGTTTCTAACAGTAGAGTATACTGTATAACCAGTGTGTGTGTTTCTAACAGTAGAGTATACAGTATAACCAGTGTGTGTTTCTAACAGTAGAGTATACTGTATAACCAGTGTGTGTTTCTAACAGTGGAGTATACTGTATAACCAGTGTGTGTTTCTAACAGTAGAGTATACTGTATAACCAGTGTGTGTTTTCCAACAGTGGATGTCATAACTGTAATAACCAGTGTGTGTTTCTAACAGTAGAGTATAACTGTATAACAGTGTGTGTTTCTAACAGTAGATAGAGTATATGTATAACCAAGGTGTAGTTTTCTAAACAGTGAGTATCCTGTAATAACCCAGTGTGTGTTTCTAACAGTAGCAGTATACTGTATAACCAGCGTGTTTAGTTTCTAAACAGTAGAGTATAATGTATAAACCATGTGTGTGTTCTACAGTAGAGTATACTGTATAAACCAGTGTGGGTTTCTAACAGTAGAGGATAAGGTATAAACCAGTGGTGGTGTTTCTAAACAGTAGAGTAGACTGTATAACAGATGTGGTGTTTTCTAACAGTAGAGTATACTGTATAACCAGGTGTGTTGTTTCTAACAGTAGAGTATCTGTATAACCATTGTGTGTTTTTCCATAAACAGTAAAGTTAAACTGTTTACAGTCGTGTTTTCTTAACGTAGAGTATACGGTATAACCAGTTGTGTGGGTTTCTTAACAGGGAGTATTCTGTATAACCAGTGGTGTGTTTCTAACAGTAAGTATTAACAGTATAACCAGTGTGTGTTTCTAAACAGTAGAAGTGCATACTGTATTCCAGTCCCTCTCGCCCAGTCATCTTCGTGTACTATGCCTACAGTAGAGTATCCCTGTATAACCTTCTAACAGTAGATGTATTCTGTGATCTACCCGTCTCTGGGCTTAACAATAATAAGGAGTACAGGTATAAACCAGTGACGTCGTAGGGTATACTATTCTCCTCTCCGCCCCCTCCTGTTCTTACTTTATATGCCCTAATATCCTGTGTGACCGTGGCTGTACTTTCCTAACTGCCTACCCTCTCTGGGCTATAACACTAATAAGGCGTTTCGTCTCGTCTATACTCAAAAACTGGCTATTACTCTTCCATGCCTAGGCAAGTTTCGTCCCTCACATTCAACTACGTCTTCCCTCAAAGAAGGGAATTTGCATCCGCTCTCAACCCTGTCCCAAACTATCGTCTCAACCCTCCACTGCTCATTAATCTCTTGTCTTTTTCTCTCTAAAGTCTTTTGAAAAACTATTCCTTGCTTACAAATTTCTGTAAGGATTCTCTCATCTAATCTGCTTCATCAGGACCCGCCAGTATGGCTTCCTTGTAAAGGGAGTCCGCGCTATACTGGTGATCTTCTTTCATATCTTACTAACTCTTGGTCATCCTCCCTGTTCGGGGAACTTCGGTGAGACTTTTTTTTCTACTTTGCACTAGACATATCGAAAGCCTTCGATTAGAGGCTGGCCATAAAATCTTTAAATTTCTAAACTAACCCTCCTTTTTCGAGTTTCTATCCCTCCATACTGTGCCTTTGTCTCTAATTTCCTATTGCGGCCGTTCCATGAGCTGCGGTTGGCTGGATTGGCCATTGTTACTTGTGTTTCCTCAAACTATAAAACTCTGAGTGTTCCTCAGTGGGCTCTTGTCCTAAATCATCATATTCCCTCTTGCTATAATTGTTATAAATGATACTCCTTAACTGTAGCCCTAATCCTATCCATTCATACGCAGACGACTCAAACCCTTACATACTCCACTAGTTTTGCAGAACCGGCACCCAGCCAGCCAATCCCATCAAACGACAAACGTATGAAGCCATAGACACTCCCTTAAAATTCTAAGTTCTACAAATACTATTGTCCAAATTGGGGCAGAGAAAAACCTTTGTTAACTTTAATGCTTCCAACAACCCAAATTTCTACATCTATTCCTACCGACCGTCAGGATGCTCCCAGCGGACTATCCCTGATTCTTCACAATCAAACCAACAAGTCACCCTTAATCGTTCTCTCAATACTTATTGGTGTCTTCTTTTTCTTGTTCTTTCTGCTCCATAATTTGGAAGGACATATTTACCAGTCCTTGCTAAGGCAGCCTCCCATGAAGATGGGTGTGCTCAAAAACCGCCCTAGGGGGTTCCTTTTACCCTGCATCAGCTTCTTGCTCTGTACAGGGGCATTAGTGAGCCATTGTAATTGAGTATTGTTACATGTGTGGGGAGGTTCCATCTCAACACCGCCCCCTCGTCCGTAGACCAATAGTGAAAAGGCACGGCCTTGTCGTATACATTAACTCCCGTCCACGCACCCAAACTCCTCTGCAAATCCCTCTCTCTCTTCCGCCTCTCCTCCGCCGCATGATGTTGCATGGCACCTCTCCTCCCCTCGCTATTCTAAATCGCTTACTATAATAATCAGTGTTTTCCTCAGAGCTATCCCAGTGCATACCCACCTACTTACCGTAGGGCAACGTGGTACCCGTCCTTGCAACATCAATAATCCCACACCTACTCTGTGCAAACTCCATCCAAACCACCAGAGTGGAAACGTTATGTGTCTCAAACCTTCTTCTAACGCAACATCTGACGATCTGGAACTCTCGCATCCCAGAATCAAGTGTTCCCTCTTCCCTCATGAATTAAATTGCATTCAAACTCAGTTTGTCGTTCCGGCATTTTGTTTGCGTCGAAAGTCCCTTGCTTTTGGGACCCTGTCACTCTATTTCAACTATGGGGGCAGGCACTCGCTATAGGCGTTATGCCTTTTGTGCCTGCCCTTCAATCCACATAGAAAAAAAAAAAAAAAAAAAAAAAAAATATAATGTAATAACCAGGGTGTGGTTTCTAACAGTAGAGTATACTGTATAACCAGTTGTGCGTTTCTAAGAGTAGAGTATACTGTATAACCCAGTGTGTGTTTCTAACCAGTGAGGTATTACTGATACCAGTGTGTGTTTCTAACAGTCAGGAGTATTTACTGTATAAACCAGTGTGGTGTTTCAACAGTAGAGTATACTTGTTATAAACCAGTGTGGTTTCTAAGAGTCGAGTATAACTGTATCACCAGAGTTAGTAAGATAACTGTATAAACCCAGTGTTGTGTTTCCCTAACAGTAGAGTATACTGTATAACCAGTGTGGTTTCTAACAGTAGAGTATATGTATAAACCAGTGTGTGTTTCTAACAGTAGAGTATACTGTATAACCAGTGTGTGTTTCTAACAGTAGAGTATACTGTATAACCAGTGTGTGTTTCTAACAGTAGAGTATACTGTATAACCAGTGTGTGTTTCTAACAGTAGAGTATACTGTATAACCAGTGTGTGTTTCTAACAGTAGAGTATACTGTATAACCAGTGTGTGTTTCTAACAGTAGAGTATACTGTATAACCAGTGTGTGTTTCTAACAGTAGAGTATACTGTATAACCAGTGTGTGTTTCTAACAGTAGAGTATACTGTATAACCAGTGTGTGTTTCTAACAGTAGAGTATACTGTATAACCAGTGTGTGTTTCTAACAGTAGAGTATACTGTATAACCAGTGTGTGTTTCTAACAGTAGAGTATACTGTATAACCAGTGTGTGTTTCTAACAGTAGAGTATACTGTATAACCAGTGTGTGTTTCTAACAGTAGAGTATACTGTATAACCAGTGTGTTTCTAACAGTAGAGTATACTGTATAACCAGTGTGTGTTTCTAACAGTAGAGTATACTGTATAACCAGTGTGTGTTTCTAACAGTAGAGTATACTGTATAACCAGTGTGTGTTTCTAACAGTAGAGTATACTGTATAACCAGTGTGTGTGTTTCTAACAGTAGAGTATACTGTATAACCAGTGTGTTTCTAACAGTAGAGTATACTGTATAACCAGTGTGTGTTTCTAACAGTAGAGTATACTGTATAACCAGTGTGTGTTTCTAACAGTAGAGTATACTGTATAACCAGTGTGTGTTTCTAACAGTAGAGTATACTGTATAACCAGTGTGTGTTTCTAACAGTAGAGTATACTGTATAACCAGTGTGTGTTTCTAACAGTAGAGTATACTGTATAACAGTGTGTGTTTCTAACAGTAGAGTATACTGTATAACCAGTGTGTGTTTCTAACAGTAGAGTATACTGTATAACCAGTGTGTGTTTCTAACAGTAGAGTATACTGTATAACCAGTGTGTGTTTCTAACAGTAGAGTATACTGTATAACCAGTGTGTGTTTCTAACAGTAGAGTATACTGTATAACCAGTGTGTGTTTCTAACAGTAGAGTATACTGTATAACCAGTGTGTGTTTCTAACAGTAGAGTATACTGTATAACCAGTGTGTGTTTCTAACAGTAGAGTATACTGTATAACCAGTGTGTGTTTCTAACAGTAGAGTATACTGTATAACCAGTGTGTGTTTCTAACAGTAGAGTATACTGTATAACCAGTGTGTCGTTCTAACAGTAGAGTATACTGTATAACCAGTGTGTGTTTCTAACAGTAGAGTATACTGTATAACCAGTGTGTGTTTCTAACAGTAGAGTATACTGTATAACCAGTGTGTGTTTTCTAACAGTAGAGTATACTGTATAACCAGTGTGTGTTTCTAACAGTAGAGTATACTGTATAACCAGTGTGTGTTTCTAACAGTAGAGTATACTGTATAACCAGTGTGTGTTTCTAACAGTAGAGTATACTGTATAACCAGTGTGTGTTTCTAACAGTAGAGTATACTGTATAACCAGTGTGTGTTTCTAACAGTAGAGTATACTGTATAACCAGTGTGTGTTTCTAACAGTAGAGTATACTGTATAACCAGTGTGTGTTTCTAACAGTAGAGTATACTGTATAACCAGTGTGTGTTTCTAACAGTAGAGTATACTGTATAACCAGTGTGTGTTTCTAACAGTAGAGTATACTGTATAACCAGTGTGTGTTTCTAACAGTAGAGTATACTGTATAACCAGTGTGTGTTTCTAACAGTAGAGTATACTGTATAACCAGTGTGTGTTTCTAACAGTAGAGTATACTGTATAACCAGTGTGTGTTTCTAACAGTAGAGTATACTGTATAACCAGTGTGTGTTTCTAACAGTAGAGTATACTGTATAACCAGTGTGTGTTTCTAACAGTAGAGTATACTGTATAACCAGTGTGTGTTTCTAACAGTAGAGTATACTGTATAACCAGTGTGTGTTTCTAACAGTAGAGTATACTGTATAACCAGTGTGTGTTTCTAACAGTAGAGTATACTGTATAACCAGTGTGTGTTTCTAACAGTAGAGTATACTGTATAACCAGTGTGTGTTTCTAACAGTAGAGTATACTGTATAACCAGTGTGTGTTTCTAACAGTAGAGTATACTGTATAACCAGTGTGTGTTTCTAACAGTAGAGTATACTGTATAACCAGTGTGTGTTTCTAACAGTAGAGTATACTGTATAACCAGTGTGTGTTTCTAACAGTAGAGTATACTGTATAACCAGTGTGTTTCTAACAGTAGAGTATACTGTATAACCAGTGTGTTTCTAACAGTAGAGTATACTGTATAACCAGTGTGTGTTTCTAACAGTAGAGTATACTGTATAACCAGTGTGTGTTTCTAACAGTAGAGTATACTGTATAACCAGTGTGTGTTTCTAACAGTAGAGTATACTGTATAACCAGTGTGTGTTTCTAACAGTAGAGTATACTGTATAACCAGTGTGTGTTTCTAACAGTAGAGTATACTGTATAACCAGTGTGTGTTTCTAACAGTAGAGTATACTGTATAACCAGTGTGTGTTTCTAACAGTAGAGTATACTGTATAACCAGTGTGTGTTTCTAACAGTAGAGTATACTGTATAACCAGTGTGTGTTTCTAACAGTAGAGTATACTGTATAACCAGTGTGTGTTTCTAACAGTAGAGTATACTGTATAACCAGTGTGTGTTTCTAACAGTAGAGTATACTGTATAACCAGTGTGTGTTTCTAACAGTAGAGTATACTGTATAACCAGTGTGTGTTTCTAACAGTAGAGTATACTGTATAACCAGTGTGTGTTTCTAACAGTAGAGTATACTGTATAACCAGTGTGTGTTTCTAACAGTAGAGTATACTGTATAACCAGTGTGTGTTTCTAACAGTAGAGTATACTGTATAACCAGTGTGTGTTTCTAACAGTAGAGTATACTGTATAACCAGTGTGTGTTTCTAACAGTAGAGTATACTGTATAACCAGTGTGTGTTTCTAACAGTAGAGTATACTGTATAACCAGTGTGTGTTTCTAACAGTAGAGTATACTGTATAACCAGTGTGTGTTTCTAACAGTAGAGTATACTGTATAACCAGTGTGTGTTTCTAACAGTAGAGTATACTGTATAACCAGTGTGTGTTGTTTCTAACAGTAGAGTATACTGTATAACCAGTGTGTGTTTCTAACAGTAGAGTATACTGTATAACCAGTGTGTGTTTCTAACAGTAGAGTATACTGTATAACCAGTGTGTGTTTCTAACAGTAGAGTATACTTTTTACCAGTGTGTGTTTCTAACAGTAGAGTATACTGTATAACCAGTGTGTGTTTCTAACAGTAGAGTATACTGTATAACCAGTGTGTGTTTCTAACAGTAGAGTATACTGTATAACCAGTGTGTGTTTCTAACAGTAGAGTATACTGTATAACCAGTGTGTGTTTCTAACAGTAGAGTATACTGTATAACCAGTGTGTTTCTAACAGTAGAGTATACTGTATAACCAGTGTGTGTTTCTAACAGTAGAGTATACTGTATAACCAGTGTGTGTTTCTAACAGTAGAGTATACTGTATAACCAGTGTGTGTTTTTAACAGTAGAGTATACTGTATAACCAGTGTGTGTTTCTAACAGTAGAGTATACTGTATAACCAGTGTGTGTTTCTAACAGTAGAGTATACTGTATAACCAGTGTGTGTTTCTAACAGTAGAGTATACTGTATAACCAGTGTGTGTTTCTAACAGTAGAGTATACTGTATAACCAGTGTGTGTTTCTAACAGTAGAGTATACTGTATAACCAGTGTGTGTTTCTAACAGTAGAGTATACTGTTTCTAACAGTAGAGTATACTGTATAACCAGTGTGTGTTTCTAACAGTAGAGTATACTGTATAACCAGTGGTGTTTCTAACAGTAGAGTATACTGTATAACCAGTGTGTGTTTCTAACAGTAGAGTATACTGTATAACCAGTGTGTGTTTCTAACAGTAGAGTATACTGTATAACCAGTGTGTGTTTCTAACAGTAGAGTATACTGTATAACCAGTGTGTGTTTCTAACAGTAGAGTATACTGTATAACCAGTGTGTGGTTCTAACAGTAGAGTATACTGTATAACCAGTGTGTGTGTTTCTAACAGTAGAGTATACTGTATAACCAGTGTGTGTTTCTAACAGTAGAGTATACTGTATAACCAGTGTGTGTTTCTAACAGTAGAGTATACTGTATAACCAGTGTGTGTTTCTAACAGTAGAGTATACTGTATAACCAGTGTGTGTTTCTAACAGTAGAGTATACTGTATAACCAGTGTGTGTTTCTAACAGTAGAGTATACTGTATAACCAGTGTGTGTTTCTAACAGTAGAGTATACTGTATAACCAGTGTGTGTTTCTAACAGTAGAGTATACTGTATAACCAGTGTGTGTTTCTAACAGTAGAGTATACTGTATAACCAGTGTGTGTTTCTAACAGTAGAGTATACTGTATAACCAGTGTGTGTTTCTAACAGTAGAGTATACTGTATAACCAGTGTGTGTTTCTAACAGTAGAGTATACTGTATAACCAGTGTGTGTTTCTAACAGTAGAGTATACTGTATAACCAGTGTGTGTTTCTAACAGTAGAGTATACTGTATAAACAGTGTGTGTTTCTAACAGTAGAGTATACTGTATAACCAGTGTTTTTTTCTAACAGTAGAGTATACTGTATAACCAGTGTGTGTTTCTAACAGTAGAGTATACTGTATAACCAGTGTGTGTTTCTAACAGTAGAGTATACTGTATAACCAGTGTGTGTTTCTAACAGTAGAGTATACTGTATAACCAGTGTGTGTTTCTAACAGTAGAGTATACTGTATAACCAGTGTGTGTTTCTAACAGTAGAGTATACTGTATAACCAGTGTGTGTTTCTAACAGTAGAGTATACTGTATAACCAGTGTGTGTTTCTAACAGTAGAGTATACTGTATAACCAGTGTGTGTTTCTAACAGTAGAGTATACTGTATAACCAGTGTGTGTTTCTAACAGTAGAGTATACTGTATAACCAGTGTGTGTTTCTAACAGTGGAGTAGAGTATACTGTATAACCAGTGTGTGTTTCTAACAGTAGAGTATACTGTATAACCAGTGTGTGTTTCTAACAGTAGAGTATACTGTATAACCAGTGTGTTTCTAACAGTAGAGTATACTGTATAACCAGTGTGTGTTTCTAACAGTAGAGTATACTGTATAACCAGTGTGTGTTTCTAACAGTAGAGTATACTGTATAACCAGTGTGTGTTTCTAACAGTAGAGTATACTGTATAACCAGTGTGTGTTTCTAACAGTAGAGTATACTGTATAACCAGTGTGTGTTTCTAACAGTAGAGTATACTGTATAACCAGTGTGTGTTTCTAACAGTAGAGTATACTGTATAACCAGTGTGTGTTTCTAACAGTAGAGTATACTGTATAACCAGTGTGTGTTTCTAACAGTAGAGTATACTGTATAACCAGTGTGTGTTTCTAACAGTAGAGTATACTGTATAACCAGTGTGTGTTTCTAACAGTAGAGTATACTGTATAACCAGTGTGTGTTTCTAACAGTAGAGTATACTGTATAACCAGTGTGTGTTTCTAACAGTAGAGTATACTGTATAACCAGTGTGTGTTTCTAACAGTAGAGTATACTGTATAACCAGTGTGTGTTTCTAACAGTAGAGTATACTGTATAACCAGTGTGTGTTTCTAACAGTAGAGTATACTGTATAACCAGTGTGTGTTTCTAACAGTAGAGTATACTGTATAACCAGTGTGTGTTTCTAACAGTAGAGTATACTGTATAACCAGTGTGTGTTTCTAACAGTAGAGTATACTGTATAACCAGTGTGTGTTTCTAACAGTAGAGTATACTGTATAACCAGTGTGTTTCTAACAGTAGAGTATACTGTATAACCAGTGTGTGTTTCTAACAGTAGAGTATACTGTATAACCAGTGTGTGTTTCTAACAGTAGAGTATACTGTATAACCAGTGTGTGTTTCTAACAGTAGAGTATACTGTATAACCAGTGTGTGTTTCTAACAGTAGAGTATACTGTATAACCAGTGTGTGTTTCTAACAGTAGAGTATACTGTATAACCAGTGTGTGTTTCTAACAGTAGAGTATACTGTATAACCAGTGTGTGTTTCTAACAGTAGAGTATACTGTATAACCAGTGTGTGTTTCTAACAGTAGAGTATACTGTATAACCAGTGTGTGTTTCTAACAGTAGAGTATACTGTATAACCAGTGTGTGTTTCTAACAGTAGAGTATACTGTATAACCAGTGTGTGTTTCTAACAGTAGAGTATACTGTATAACCAGTGTGTGTTTCTAACAGTAGAGTATACTGTATAACCAGTGTGTGTTTCTAACAGTAGAGTATACTGTATAACCAGTGTGTGTTTCTAACAGTAGAGTATACTGTATAACCAGTGTGTGTTTCTAACAGTAGAGTATACTGTATAACCAGTGTGTGTTTCTAACAGTAGAGTATACTGTATAACCAGTGTGTGTTTCTAACAGTAGAGTATACTGTATAACCAGTGTGTGTTTCTAACAGTAGAGTATACTGTATAACCAGGTGTGTGTTTCTAACAGTGGAGTATACTGTATAACCAGTGTGTGTTTCTAACAGTAGAGTATACTGTATAACCAGTGTGTGTTTCTAACAGTAGAGTATACTGTATAACCAGTGTGTGTTTCTAACAGTAGAGTATACTGTATAACCAGTGTGTGTTTCTAACAGTAGAGTATACTGTATAACCAGTGTGTGTTTCTAACAGTAGAGTATACTGTATAACCAGTGTGTGTTTCTAACAGTAGAGTATACTGTAAAACCAGTGTGTGTTTCTAGCAGTAGAGTATACTGTATAACCAGTGTGTGTTTCTAACAGTAGAGTATACTGTATAACCAGTGTGTGTTTCTAACAGTAGAGTATACTGTATAACCAGTGTGTGTTTCTAACAGTAGAGTATACTGTATTACCCATGTGTGTTTCTTACAGTAGAGTATACCGTATTACCAGGGTGTGGTTTTTACAGTAGAGTATACTGTATATAACCAGTGTGTTTCTAACAGTAGAGTATACTGTATAACCAGTGTGTGTTTCTAACAGTAGAGTATACTGTATAACCAGTGTGTTTCTAACAGTAGAGTATACTGTATAACCAGTGTGTTTCTAACAGTAGAGTATACTGTATAACCAGTGTGTGTTTTAACAGTAGAGTATACTGTATAACCAGTGTGTGTTTCTAACAGTAGAGTATACTGTATAACCAGTGTGTGTTCCGAACAGTAGAGTATACTGTATAACCAGTGTGTGTTTCTAACAGTAGAGTATACTGTATAACCAGTGTGTGTTTCTAACAGTAGAGTATACTGTATAACCAGTGTGTGTTTCTAACAGTAGAGTATACTGTAACCAGTGTGTGTTTCTAACAGTAGAGTATACTGTATAACCAGTGTGTTTCTAACAGTAGAGTATACTGTATAACCAGTGTGTGTTTCTAACAGTAGAGTATACTGTATAACCAGTGTGTGTTTCTAACAGTAGAGTATACTGTATAACCAGTGTGTGTTTCTAACAGTAGAGTATACTGTATAACCAGTGTGTGTTTCTAACAGTAGAGTATACTGTATAACCAGTGTGTGTTTCTAACAGTAGAGTATACTGTAACAGTAGAGTATACTGTATAACCAGTGTGTGTTTCTAACAGTAGAGTATACTGTATAACCAGTGTGTGTTTCTAACAGTAGAGTATACTGTATAACCAGTGTGTGTTTCTAACAGTAGAGTATACTGTATAACCAGTGTGTTTTCTAACAGTAGAGTATACTGTATAACCAGTGTGTTTCTAACAGTAGAGTATACTGTATAACCAGTGTGTGTTTCTAACAGTAGAGTATACTGTATAACCAGTGTGTGTTTCTAACAGTAGAGTATACTGTATAACCAGTGTGTGTTTCTAACAGTAGAGTATACTGTATAACCAGTGTGTGTTTCTATCAGTAGAGTATACTGTATAACCAGTGTGTGTTTCTAACAGTAGTTAATACTGTATAACCAGTGTGTGTTTCTAACAGTAGAGTATACTGTATAAGTGTGTGTTTCTAACAGTAGAGTATACTGTATAACCAGTGTGTGTTTTCTAACAGTAGAGTATACTGTATAACCAGTGTGTGTTTCTAACAGTAGAGTATACTGTATAACCAGTGTGTGTTTCTAGTAGAGTATACTGTATAACCAGTGTGTGTTTCTAACAGTAGAGTATACTGTAAACCAGTGTGTGTTTCTAACAGTAGAGTATACTGTATAACCAGTGTGTGTTTCTAACAGTAGAGTATACTGTATAACCAGTGTGTGTTTCTAACAGTAGAGTATACTGTATAACCAGTGTGTGTTTCTAACAGTAGAGTATACTGTATAACCAGTGTGTGTTTCTAACAGTAGAGTATACTGTATAACCAGTGTGTGTTTCTAACAGTAGAGTATACTGTATAACCAGTGTGTGTTTCTAACAGTAGAGTATACTGTATAACCAGTGTGTGTTTCTAACAGTAGAGTATACTGTATAACCAGTGTGTGTTTCTAACAGTAGAGTATACTGTATAACCAGTGTGTGTTTCTAACAGTAGAGTATACTGTATAACCAGTGTGTGTTTCTAACAGTAGAGTATACTGTATAACCAGTGTGTGTTTCTAACAGTAGAGTATACTGTATAACCAGTGTGTGTTTCTAACAGTAGAGTATACTGTATAACCAGTGTGTGTTTCTAACAGTAGAGTATACTGTATAACCAGTGTGTGTTTCTAACAGTAGAGTATACTGTATAACCAGTGTGTGTTTCTAACAGTAGAGTATACTGTAACCAGTGTGTGTTTCTAACAGTAGAGTATACTGTATAACCAGTGTGTGTTTCTAACAGTAGAGTATACTGTATAACCAGTGTGTGTTTCTAACAGTAGAGTATACTGTATAACCAGTGTGTGTTTCTAACAGTAGAGTATACTGTATAACCAGTGTGTGTTTCTAAGAGTAGAGTATACTGTATAACCAGTGTGTGTTTCTAACAGTAGAGTATACTGTATAACCAGTGTGTGTTTCTAACAGTAGAGTATACTGTATAACCAGTGTTTCTAACAGTAGAGTATACTGTATAACCAGTGTGTGTTTCTAACAGTAGAGTATACTGTATAACCAGTGTGTGTTTCTAACAGTAGAGTATACTGTATACCCAGTGTGTGTTTCTAACAGTAGAGTATACTGTATAACCAGTGTGTGTTTCTAAGAGTAGAGTATACTGTATAACCAGTGTGTGTTTCTAATTATAATGTAAAACTTGCAAACTAAACAAACCAAAACTGGGACGATACAAAATAAAGGTAAAATAACTTATCAAAATCGCTATGTGGAAATAACGCTTACTAAAATAAAATGTATGAATTAAAAGAACCCAATCCACCACATACAGTAGGGTGTACATTACTTCATGAGCAAGTGAATCTGTTTTATCCTAACTATGATCTATGGATTCGAAACTTGAAAAGTAACACAAGCAATGGAGGTAAAGCTTAGGAGTGCGCAGAGTGTTGTATTTTACTTGTTATTTTGTAAGCAGTTCATAATTAGCATTATGAAAGGAAATATATGCAGCACCGGTAATTAATTTAGACATCGAGTGTGTTCCACTAGCTGTTTTGCTCCCCAAAATTATCCATTAATGAATATTCTAGGGATATTGTGAAAATTACCAATATAGTTTAATAATTACTTTTTTTAAATATGATAGTCACTGTTTTCACAGTGGAATAAAGTAGAGCGAGTTTAAATGTGTTGAGTGCTTTTGATGTTGATACTGTGTAGGATGTATTTAGCTATTGTGGTCTAACAGTCGGGGCTTATCATAAAACAAAAAATATTTTGATTATGAATGCAAAGCTCAACTGAGTTCATGGAAAATATACCGTATTTATTTATGTCCAGCAGTTTAAGGGGGAGGCAGTCGTTTTTTCTGGATCCCTTTCTCCCTCATGTTTAGCATATTAGTTTTGATATTTTAGGAGGTTTGTCCCATTAGTTTGGCGTTTTTGAGACCTTTTGCCTCATTTCTTAGTCTATATTAACACCTTTTGTGCCATTTAGGTGTTGATTTTTTCCTGGCGAGCGATAGCGAGCCTGTATTTCAAGAGGAACCGGCCTTTGGCCGGGACATTTTTCTACCGAAAAATGTACAAATTAATCTTGAAAGGGGCTCAAGGGTGTGTCATTTTAAGCTTGATGGAGGTGTAGGTAACAAACTAAAAACCTCCCCTTAAGCCAAGTTAGCCCACCACATAATATTATAAAACACACAAGCTTGGTGCGGTTAACGTAGCTTATACCACAGAAGATGAGGTCGGGGCCGATAAGTTGACGTGACGGATGAAGTCATTTAGTGGGGTTCCTTATACCGTTTATAAGCTCTCTCTCTCTCTCTCTCTCTCTCTCTCTCTCTCTCTCTCTCTCTCTCTCTCTCTCCTCTCTCTCTCTCTCTCTCTCTCTCTCTCTCTCTCTCTCTCTCTCTCTCTCTCTCTCTCATGGATTATAATTAGTTCATTGATTGGGCAAGTATTTTCAAACCACTTTACTCCCAACTAAATTTTCCATATCGTTAATTGAAATCAGGTCCATGTCACAGGGTTCGTAATATAATTTATTTTGTCGATTTTTGTTGGTATCATTTACTCAAGGATAATGTTAAGAATACATATATCAGATATTAACCCTCTGACGATCGACGACGCATTTATTTTCTGTTTCTTGGCTTTTAATAAACGATACTATTCAGATGAGGAAGGGTCTATATGGAACTCAGAAGGTTAATTGAGAAATTCTTCACCCTTTTAATTCCCAGAGATCCCTCCTAAGCTCTTTATCTTATGTTCTCGGTATATACAGCAAGTTGGACGAGTGGGGCGTGTGTGTATCGGTTTGTGTGTATGCGCATGGGTGTGTATGTATGTGGGTCTGTGTCTGCACCTGTGTGTGTGTGTATTCCTTGTATATTTTTACCTTCTAATATACATAACAAAATTCATGTACTAATACCTACACATCAGCGATCTTGTAGTACAGTCAATCGTAAAAGTTTGCGGACCCCTTATATACTCTACAATACACTATACCCTGCTCCAAATAAGAAGGCCAAAACTCTTAAACATTGACTTCTATAACTCACACATGACTAGAGTAAACGAGCTAATACTTTAACCTTTGGGATGGCTCAGCCAGGGAATAGGTGCGGAAATTTACAACCCATTCCCCCTAGCCTGTCTTGAGTCACAGAGGTTAGGATTCACGATTTCTGGCCTATCTCTTTGGAACAGGGTATAGTATCTATCCCTCTATCTGTGCCTTTGTCTCCAATTTCCTTTCAAACCACTCCATATAGCTGTATTTGTGGACGGCCATCGTTCACTTCCTCAACCTATCAACCCCGGTGTTCCTCAGGGTTTTGTTATGTCTCCAATTCTCTTTCTCTTATTTATTAATGATCTCCTCAACTGTACCTCTAGTCCTATCCACTCATATGCTGATGACTCTACTTTACACTATTCAACTAATTTTTTACATCAACCCAGCATGGAATAATTCTAAAACTCACGTAAAAGGGCCATAGAGCGCTTATCTGCCGATCTATCAATTATTTCTGATTGGCGTAGAGAAAATCTTGTTACTTTCAACGCCTCCAATACCCAATTTCTCCCTCTATCTCTCCATCGCAATCTTCCAAAAGACTATCAATTATTATTCAACAATACACAACTCAACCCTTCATCTTCTCTCAATATTCTAGGTGTATCTTTTTCATCAGACCTTTCTTGGAAAGATCATATTACCACTCTTGCTAAAGCAGCTTCCCAAAAGTTAGGTGTGCTCAACCGTCTCTGTGGGTTCTTTACTCCTGCACAGCTACTTGCTCTGTATCAGGGCACAGTGCGCCCCTGTATTGAGTATTGTTCGCATGTGTGGAGGGGCAAACAAATATAGCAAAAACGCTCCCTCGTATCATGAAAGAGTTAAATAATGAAATATGTAACACAACCCACGACATAGCAAGCACCAACTATCACCAGAAAATAAGTAGCTCAGTAAAAAAACAAAAATAATAATAATCTTAATATTCTATATTTTATTAATTTCACCACAACACCAAACACCTCCAATGAAATTAATGACAGCATATCATTATGTGATCCACCGGGATTCGAACCTGAGTTATCACACACAGACTTGTAAACACTCGAACCATTACACCACCAAGACGGTTAAAGGTTTATGCACACGCCTATACGACTGATTATCCATTCTCGAATGCTGGATATTAATCTAATCATGTTCATAGTCCCAACTGCGCTATGGCAGCTTACTGTATATTATTATGTTCTCTCCACTAACCAACTGTGCTATGGCAGCTTACTGTATATTATTATGTTCTCTCCACTAACCAACTGTGCTATGGCAGCTTACTGTATATTATTATGTTCTCTCCACTAACCAACTGTGCTATGGCAGCTTACTGTATATTATTATGTTCTCTCCACTAACCAACTGTGCTATGGCAGCTTACTGTATATTATTATGTTCTCTCCACTAACCAACTGTGATATGGCAGCTTACTGTATATTATTATGTTCTCTCCACTAACCAATTTACTCCTAAACTCGATTGATGAAATTAACAAACACGCTATAACAAAAAACAATATAAATAAAAATATAAAATATATACATGAAAAATTATATATATAAACCTAACTTTCCTCCTGGCCACTGCGCCATAAAAGTATATTTTTTTGTATTTTGAATTTCAGTAAGGTCTTTTAATCCCGTCTGTACCGATGACGTCCTTTTCGTTATATTCTGGCTACTATTAGATGATTTAATTCAGCGAAAAGGATATCACCGGTACTGAAAAACTTTATTATTCAGACATAAGACAAAAACAGACCCAACATTATATTCCACTTACGGTGTATATATATATATATTTGTTTATACCTGGCGGAACATTAAATCCCTTAGCAGCTTAATTCTCAGCACTTAAACCTTTCAAGATCCGATTATGCATTGCTTTTCTGTTTTCTGGCTATTATTAAACGATTTCTTTCAGATTAGGAAGGGTATATGGCAGTCAGAGGGTTAATTGAGATTGCCTGTACCCTTATAATTCTCACAGATCCTTCTTAAACTGTCTATGATTGTCTATTGAAACCCAGAATAAACTGTCAACATGCGTCCTAGTCATCAAAGGGTTAATAGGAAATATGAACTACCATGTTTTGCATCATAATAATGCACCGTTTTCATAGTGAACTTATTTGGCTACAATTAAGTTTCCGTAATAGATTAGTAATCAAGAAGAAGATATGGCAATTGACTACCGTATCAGCTGGTAGAAAACTGACTAAATTATAATATTTGTAATCACAAAAACTGTAAAAGTTATTTGTCATATTACTACATCATTTTATGCAGCTTAGGAACAAATCGTTTCCCATAAATTAGATACTCGCATTTTTAAGTTTCTAAATCTTACATGCCCGGCATTGCCCGTAACTTGAAAAAGTATCCAATACATAAACAGTAACTTAGAAATATATTCCCAGAACTACAACTTTCTGGAATTCACTTCCTTAGAGTTACTTTCCACAAATTTACAACCTAGAACAGTTTAAACCCAATTGTTACAAACATTTTATTAATGGAGGATGCCTTTAGACACATGGATCATTTTTGTCAGGTCTTTTTTTTTTTGTCCTTCCACTATTCATTGACAATAAAAATGTATGTGTTCCACAATACTATTCGCCATTAATAGGTGGCAGGGCAATGGCTAAAACATTGAATTAAGCTACAAAACGTGACAAATTCATAATGACAAGTTAATTAATTGTTGGAGAATAAAGTACGGAATAACGCTTGCATTCTGTATCCCTTATACAGAGTCCAGTATTTAACCTCTTCAGTACCGGTGATGACATTTTGTTATATTTCAGACGATTTTATGACGCTTAGGAAGGATATATGGTAGCTAAAAAAATATATATTGAGATAATCTGCAGTCATTTAATTGGTAGACTTCCTTCCAAAGCTGAATGAAATCGTCTAATATTTGCCAGAATAAAATGGAGAGGATGACACCGGTACTGAAGGGGTTGAATTATTTCCGTAAGATTCAGAAGGACATAATATGAGGTCAGAGGGTTAATGGAGGCAGTCTTGACCCTTTTACCTCCCATAAAGTCTTCTTAATGGGACAGTGGCATTTTTGGGGGCTCTATTGATTTATATATTAATTTATTTTTTAGTTTCCTCCTTAAACCACCATCAAACTTGAAACACAAATCCATTCGATCCCCCCTCGAGAGTATTTTGTACCTTATTCGGTAGAACAATTTCACGGCCGAAGGCCAGTTCCTCCACAAGTGCAGTCTCGCAATCGCTCGCCAGGAACAAATTGACACCTAAAGAGCACGAAAGGTCTTTATATTGACAAAGAAATGGGGCGAAAGGTCGTCAAATCGACAAACTATTGGGGTAAACATCTTAAAATCTCAAAACTAATGGACCATAAAAACGACACATCTCCCCATAACACTATTTGGTCCGTCGTCTAGCGGTGTAATATGTTTAGTTTAATTTTTACTTATGATTTTGCTTTGTTTTGTAATTTTCGAGCATTGCATTATAGTTTGTCCCCCTAGGATAACAAAAATGCCTTCCAAGACTACCTTCAAAAACTAACAAATACTAACCCAGACCTCCTGCAAGCAAAATGTGGACGTTTTTCGATAGAAAAATATCCCAGGCTAAGGCCAATTTCTTCTAAATTACAGGCTCGCTATCGCTCAGCCAGCAACATATCGACACATGAATGGGGTGAAGCGTCGTACTATCGCTAAGAGTGAAACAGGGAAGGCCCAAAAACATCACCCTCGGACCAAATAAGGTTAAGCTACATACATTCATCTAATTATAACCATAATAAAATGAAGAAACGCGTCTTGGTGTACTGAAAGAGTCAAAACTATGCACAAATTCGTCATGGAAAAATGCCAACTTCCAATTATGGGAATGCAAACCAATTTGAAAACTTATGAGAGCAGAAGTAAAGGGCAATAACTGCCGATCAAAGGAATTCATTTTCTTGTCAGTTTTTATCGGTAGTAGGCCTATATATCAGCTATTACATTTGTATATACATTTTTGTTTTTCTTTTTTGTTATGTGAGTGAAGAAGACAAAAGGCAAAGCTGCCTGTTACAAGTGTCTCCACCAAAGTTGAAAGAGTGAAAGAGAGCCAAATTCAACGTATGTTAGAGTAAAAATCTCTGGACACACGGAGCTTGAAGCAGTTTAAGTTATAGGATGAGGGAAAGACAGATTGAGGGAGAGAGTTCCAAAGTTTACTTATTGACTAGAAGAAATATTGGGAAGATCGGTTCACTCTTGGGTTAGAGAGTTGGATAGAATAAGGGTGGGAGTGTGTTGAATGGTGAGTATACACTGAGAATACTCTAAAGAACACTGATTATTGCATTAACGGTAGAAGAGTGAAATAGATGCAACATTGCGGCATGAAGAGAGATATTGTAGGGAATTAGTAAGAGGAAGTTGATGATGAGATGGATTGCTTTTGGCAACTACCCTTTCGAGATATGCGGTATGGGTGGAAGCTCCCTACATATGTGAACAATACTCAATACATGGGCGAACTGTGCCCCTATACAGAGCAAGAAGCTGTGCGGGGGTGAAGGACCCACGGACACGGTTGAGCACGCCTAACTTCTGGGAAGCTGTTATAGCAAGAGTGGTAATATGGTCTTTCTAAGAAAGGTCAGGAGAAAAAAAATACACCAAGAATACTGAGAGAAGATGAAGGGTTGATTTTTGTAATGTTCAATAATAAGGAAAGTCATTTGGAAGATTGTGACGGGTAGACAGAGGGAGAAATTAAGTTTTGGAAGCATTGAAATTAACAATATTTTCTCTGCCCTAATCGGAGATAGTTGATAGATCATAAGAAAGGCGCGCCATGGCCTCATCATGTGAGTTTTGTAGTGATTGCATGCTGGGTTGTAGAAAACTAGTTGAATAGTGTAAGATAAAGTCATTAGCTTATGTGTGGATAGGACTAGAGGTACAGTTGAGAAGATCATTAATTAACATTAGAAAGAGAACTGGAAACAGGGCAGAACCCTGAGGAACACCGGAGTTGAAAGGTTGAGGAAGTGAGTGATGGCCATCCACAACCTCAGATTATGGAACAGCAAGAAAGGAAATTAGAAATAAAGGCACAGATAGAGGGATAGAAACCGAAGGAGTGTACGGGGTAGCTTAGAAATTAGAGAATTGTGCCAGACTAAATCGAAGGCTTTCGATATGTCTAGTGCAATGTAGAGGGTCTCACTGAAGTTTCGAAAGGAGGATGATCAAGAGTTAGTAAGATAAGAAAGAAAATCACCTGTAGAGCGGCCTTTAAGGGAACAGTTTTTGAGTACCGAACAGCAGGAGGAACACTGCCCAGTCCATATGCCTTCTTAGTATTAACCCCAGAGAGGTACATCCTTAGAAGAGATTATGATATTAACCCACTCAGCACCAGGCAATATAATATAAATGTACACTCCAGGCCCGGCAGGCTGTCAAAACATTAATTTTTCCATAAAACACCTGGAATGGGTTAGAAATGAAGGAAAAACCACAAAAAAACGATCCCCTAGGTCAGGGATCCTACGGGGCGCCCAAAAGTCGTAATTAAGATGGGGAAATGGGTAGACAAAAACAAGTTTTTGCGTGCTCACGCACATGCGGTTGGGCTTTGAGGCTTTTCAACAATCGGCATTGTTGCGTGGGATACTTACGCAGTTCCCATGCAAATCTGAACTCTCTAGGTGCCATAGGACCGGAGTAATTAACCGCGATGCACCCTATGTGGCTCTGGGGTTTAGCGTTACATACATTGCCGACGCATAAGGTGCATCTTTGGTACTCGAGGGGTTAAGCATAAGTACAAAGGAAATCAAGCAACAACAGATCTAGTGACCCTTCTAGGTTGCTTGTCCTCCAAAACACTGAGGATCAAGTGTCCAAACAGTGGTTTAGAGTGGGTAAGGGAACATTGGAAAGGGAATTACTGCCCTGGAACTAATGTCCGTGGCAGGATTAGGAAGTTAGTAGGGGACAGAAGGGTTAGTAACTGAGGGGGGGATAAAATAAAGTTATTCATTTACAAACGCAGTCAGTCGCGGGTTTGATGCGAGATATTTGTCTAGGCGGAGTTTAAATGAATCAACGGTGATGCAGTCTATAACATTTCGGGGAAGCCCATTCCACAAGTTGACAACTCGATTGAAGAAGAAATTCTTAGATTCGTGCGAGTTAAAAGATTTACCAATAATTTTGCAACCGTTTCCCCGCGTGTAATTAGATTGGTCGATAGTGAAGTACTTACTACAGTTCATATTGTCGATGCCTTTGATGATTTTGAACACTTGAATTAAGTCGCCTCTTAATCTGCGCTGGGTTAAAGGAAATAGATTTAATTCTCTAAGACGCTCTTCGTATGGTTTGTTCTTTAGGCTAGGTATCATTTTGGTAACTCTACGTTGAACTCGTTCTAGCTTGTTTATATCTTTTTGGTAATAAGGGCACCAGGATTGAACGAAGTATTCCAGAAGAGGGCGGACTAAGGAATTGTAAAGGGTTAGGATAACTTCTTTGGATTTATGCTCAAATGACCTGCCTATAAAGCCAATTATTTTGTTTGCCTTCTTAACAACTTCTGAACATTGTTGACTCGGTTTTAGGTTACTCGATATTGTTACTCCCAGATCGGTTTCTCTGTTTACATTCTTAAGCTGAGTGCCATTCATCGAATAGTTTGCTTTCTCATTTAGGTATCCGATATGTAGTACTTTACATTTATCCGCATTGAAACTCATTTGCCAAATTTGGGCCCAACATGACAATTTATCTAGATTGTGTTGCATATCGTCAACTTGTTCTTTTGAGAGTACGCTATTTGCAATTTTTGTATCGTCAGCAAATTTTGAGATTGTACAGGTGAGACCCTCATCTATGTCGTTGATGTAAATTAGAAAGAGAATTGGTCCTAGTACCGATCCCTGGGGTACCCCGCTACTTACATTGGTCCATTTTGATTCCTTACCGTTTATGACTACTCTTTGCTTTCTGTCGCTGAGCCAATTTTCTATCCATTTCAACACACCGTCTTGTATTCCATGCGCTTTTAGTTTTAGCAGTAAACGTTTGTGGGGAACTTTGTCAAAGGCCTTTTGAAAATCAAGGTATATAATATCTACAGCTTTACTCTCATCGTAGAGGTTGAGGATATCGTGGAAGAAGTCTAAGAGGTTTGTTAAACAGGAACGTTTTTTACGAAAGCCGTGTTGAGTATCTTTAAGTATGTTATTTTCCTCTAAGTGATTTACGAGTCTGTCTCGTATGACCGTTTCTAGCATTTTACATACAACTGAGGTTAAGCTAATTGGACGATAGTTACTGGATAGGGATTTGCTGCCTTTTTTGAATATCGGTGTTACGTTGGCTAGCTTCCACTGATCGGGCATAGTTCCAGACTGCAAGGATTTATTGAATAGTAATGTCAGTGGTTTAGAGAGCTCATCCTTAGCTTCCTTTAGAACTCTAGGCGAGATTGTATCAGGTCCAGGCGTTTTATTTACCTTGAGTTTATCTAAACAATTCAATACTTCTCTCTCTGTAACGGTGATATTGCTTAAAACATCTGAATTATCAATCTGAATCGGCGATGGTGTAGGGATATCACTGAGGTTTTCTGTTGTAAAAACTGATGCAAAGAAGATATTGAGGGCATTACTCATTTGTTCTTCGTCTTTGGTGTATTCTCCATTTTCATCGACTAACGGTCCAGCAGTTGAAGTAACTATTTTTTTCTTTCTGATATAACTATAGAATTCTTTCGGGTTTGTTTTACTTTGATTCGCAATATGTAACTCTAAGGTCTTTTTACTTTGCTTAATTAACTTTTTGGCTTTGCGTCGTAGCTCTACAAATTTCAGCCGTTCTTCGTCATTTTGTGAGGATTTTAATCTATCATTAGCAAACTTTTTAGCAAGCAGGCAGTTTGAAATATCTTTATTCCACCATTTGGGCTTATTATTATGGCCTGGACGCCGAGTTTTCGATGGTATGCAGTCTTGCACTGCTTTTAGGTAAGTGGCTTCGAATAACTTCCAAGATGTATTTATGTCGTTATTGTGAATTAAAAAGCTCCAGTCAGTTTCTTTAAACATAGCTCTAAGTTTATGGAAGTTTGCTTTCTTGAAATTAGGGACTTTTTCGATGGTACTATTTGGTTCGTTACTAGTAAACTTTAAAGTGAAAGTTATCGTATGATGGTCGCTGTTACTGAATTCATCACCAACATTCAAATTCTCTATTAATTCTTCTTTTGTTGCAAGTACAATGTCAAGAACGTTATTACCACGGGTAAGAGAGAGGGAGGTGGCAAGGGAGGAACAGCACTGGAATCATCCAAGGTGGAGTTTTTAACGAAAGTTTGAGTGAAGAGTTCAGCTTTGTCAGAAAAAGACGTGGTGTCACGGTGGTGCCATCAGAGTGAAAAAGAGGAGGGAAGGACGTGAAATAAAAATTGTTGGAAAGGGTTTTGGCTCAATGCCAGAAAGCTTGGGAAGTGCTAGAGTTGGAAAGTTCCGAACATTTATTATTGATGAAAGAATTTTTGATGGATCTAACAACAGATTTGGCTTGATACCGGGCAGAAACATATATAGTACAACATTCTTGTGTTTGAAGGTGATGGTACCGTTTGAATGTTTTCTCCTTGTTGCGGACAGTAGTAGAACAAGTGAGTCAATATTTGTGTGCCTTAGTTTGAGAGAAAGAAAATGGAATGTATGTTTTGATGCCAGAGTGGATTACCTCAGTAATGCGCTCGGCTCTCTCTCAGGATTCCCGGTTGCGGAAATATATATCACTCCAAGATGTCAGAAGTTCCCCTCCCCACACCATCCCTGAAAGGTTTATTGACCTGAGGACAAGGACTTTCCCACTACTCATTACAATGACAGAGATTAGAGGTGTGCTAAAGCAGTGTTGCATGTAACAAGTGTATGCTAGCACCTGATCAGCCTTTGCAAGCTGATTACAATGCTTACGTACTATAATTGAAGCCACAGCCATTCCAACAGTACAATAAAAATCCACATGCAGCCCCACACACTATTCACACCGATGAGCATTTGGGCTTAAGAGATCCTCCCCCGTGAACGGGAACAACCTAAAGAATCGAATAAGTTGCCTCAGCATATGGAAGCATATGAAGGCGGTTCATTCGTGGCTACCCCCTCGGGGATTAAGGTGTCTGGCAAGGGATATAAATAAAATTTAATACACATTAAACATTTATGAATGACTGAAAAGGAGAAAATACCGAACAATATATACGTGTTCTTATTATTCTTACCGACAAAGGCGAGGTCAATGCAGGTGAGGGTGTGAGTGGAGTGAGGTCTATCATCAGTCTTCCTGGGGCCCGCCATCTGACCCATTGTTCTTATATCGTCCCTTAGCCCGGCCATCACAAATCGCGAGTATACCTGAAGACAATCCGACGAGTATGTCTTTGGCACGGTCGTAACTCGGATAACAAGGTATTGATTGGAGATTCTGTGGCCTCTGGTTCAATCCAAGAAAGGTGTACACTATTTGATGTTAGTTCGTCATTGCACGTGGTACCAACAGTGCTATACTGATTCCGTTGACAATGAGATAAGAAATACTATGCGGGCTAAGAATTTGTATATTGTTAATCACCTATCATTTTCAACTGCTCAATAGCTATTAATTTACTTGTCAACTGTCAATCAGGTTGGCTTTACTTCTAACTAGCCATTTATAATCTGTCTATGAAATGAAATCTACAGTCTGTTGTCTCTGGGTGCTAATGATATGAAGGATGTGTTCTTGATCAAATTATCAGCCAATGTCTGTTTTCACACGGGTTGTTTAACGTTTCTCCATGGCACAGGTTAAGTAATTTTGTATTCACAATAAAGTTCAGTGTAGAGGATTAGTTACATTTATAAATTTTCCCATTTATATTCGTGTGCTTCCTCGTTCTGCAAATGTTTTCACTGTACGTAATATAATGTGTTAGCTTTCAGATAAGTCATATTGTTATTATCATATTCAATGTGCCTAAAAGAACCCTGTTTGTGTATCTCCCATACGTTTCTTTATTTCAGTCACTTCTACAAGAAGAGAACAATTATATTCCATATTAGTATTGTTAACATTTGCCAAGTTAAATTCCGTATTTCAGTTTACTATAATATTATTTCTTAATTATATGTTATGCCGGTAATTATATTACACTTGACATTTTTCGACTACACCTCTATATTTGTTTTGCTGCGGCCAGAAACCTGTATTTATCTTACAGAAGGTCTCTAAGAAACAAAGGTTTTTAAACTCATTTTGTCTACCCTCCTCAATCCTTGACACTCTTCCTATGTTGAATACAATAGCTTAGAGACCGCAATTATTGATTTGTGTAAAAGGATATAATTAATTGTCCAAACCTCATTTACGGTTGTTAATTTTATGTATTGTATCAAATTATATTTAAATAATCATATTCAGCGCAATAATGTGATGTGTTGTATTTTCTTGCATTTTATGGTAAATGTATTTATATAGAATATTAATGAACACTTAACTTGTATTTATCTTCTTTTTAAAACGCATTCAAAAACATGTAAATAAGACAATTTAGTGCAATTATTGCATATGTAAATAGTTTGGGAATGGACATTTTTGGTTTCTAAATCATTGTTTTACACCTCAACTACGAGAGGCCTTTATGAGCTTAAGGATGATCAAATCTACTTTTGTGTTCATTTTAATGTTAATTCATTATTATTTTAGTTTTCTCCCTAGACCTCCATCAAGCTGTTAATACAACATCCCCAAGATATACCTTCGAAATAAATTTGTATATTTTTCGGTAGAAAAATGGCTGATTCCTCCAAAATGACAGGCTTGCTATCGTTCGCTAAGAAAAAAAAACAGCACCTATATGGCACGAAAGGTCTAAATATTGACAAAGAAATTGGGCGAAAGGTCTTAATGTCGACAAATTAATGGGGCTAACGTCATAAATATTGGGGTTAATCATGAGGGAGAAGGGTGTCCAGAAAAAACCCTCCCCTGAACAAAATCGTCCATTATTGTCCACAATAGCGGATATTGTACTGAATTAGTTATCTGAGGTAGTTTAAGGGGGTGAGACTCGCTTTTTATGGACCCCCTTCTCCCTCATGTTTACCATATTGTTTTGAGATTGTATGACGTTCGTTCCATTAGTTTGTACATTTTAAAACCTTTCGCACCATTTCTTTGTCAACATTATGACCTTTCGTGCCCTTTAGGTTGTAGAGTTTTTCCTGGCGAGCGAAAGCGAGCCTCTAATTTTAAAAGGAACCGGCCTTCGGCCAGGAAATTTTTCTACCGAAAAACGTACAAATTTATCTTGAAAGGAGGTCTAGGGGAGTGTTTTTCTAAGCTTAATGGAGGTCTAGCGAGGACATTAAACAAATATATAAATATATAAATACTGTATATAAATATATAAATACTGTATATAAATATATAAATATATAAATACTGTATATAAATATATAAATACTGTATATAAATATATAAATATATAAATACTGTATATAAATATATAAATACTGTATATACTGTATATAACCCAAAAGCCAAGCACTACCCCCTTAAACCCCCAACCTACGAGATGTCTTTCTTAACCCCTTCTGTACCGGCGACGTCTTTATAATTGTATTGTAGCCATATTTAGACGATTTTTGGCAGTTTAAGAAGGATCTATGGTAGTCAAAAGGGTTAAGTGAGATAGTTCGAAGCCTGCTAATTGTTGGACAAAATATAATGACTAAAATCTCGGAATTGTAGCCAGAATAAAGTTAAAGTTACTTAGCCGGTACATAATGGGTTAACTCCATACGGTGACCGGTCAACTCAACCAGTAGACCATTTCAACCAGTAGCTCTCAACCAGTACCAAATCAACCAATACGGTTAGGTTAGGTTAGTACTATATTTTGGCACTGGTTTGGTTGGTCTTGGTTGATTTGGCACTGGTTGAGAGCTACTGGTTGAAATGGTCTACTGGTTGAGATGACATGGAACCTGCCATACGTATATTGAATGCATTCTGCACTTACAGTAAATGTAAAATAATTAATAAGTTTCATTGTAATGAAAATAAAGGGAAGGAAAGAGCAATTATTGTACAGTGGTTAATTTGTTGTCACTTAGATTCTCTTAAAATTGGTGTAAAAGTTATTGAAATATTTTAATTTCAGCCAGTTTGCTTTTTATGATGTTCTTGGTAGTATAGTGGTTAGTGCGGCGAATTTCGGTGTGAGTATCCTAGATTCGAATCCTTGGAGTACCACATGTATTCATTAGTTTCATTGATTTCATTAATTAGGTTTATTTGTAAGTTAAGTGGTGGGTTGGTGATAATATGCATTTATTGAAAAAACTATTTACAAAATTGTTCTTTTTTATAATTCACAGAAAGTATTTTTTATTCCTGAACGTGAAGCATTTTAATCGATTCTGCAATAATTGATGTCCAAAATATATGATTATGCTTCGTATCAGATCTCATTATGTTGAACCAAATACGATATCAACCAACCGATAATGACCCTTTTGACGCCAAGTCCACGTGTGACAGGCTTGGCGCAGTGAACATACGCACACCCTCACCCCACCGGTTCTAGACCACGACTGAGCCTTGGCGAGAGAAATAACCCTTCTATATATCCCAGTGCCACCCTCCCACACACGACCTTAAGGGGGTCACCGGCTTTTTTTATCTTTCTCGCCTTTTCTCTCTTTCCCTGGCTTGTATCCATTCGGCCCCATTTAGCCAAATGTTTTAAGACGTTTATCCCCATCTAAGTGTCGATTTCTTCCTGGCGAGCGATAGCGAGCCAGCATTGTATAGAGAAATCCGGCTTCGCCGGAGAATTTTTTCTATCGAAAAATGTACAAATTTAGCTTGCTGTCAAAACAAAAGTATATCTGTGCTGGCTCGCTAACGCTCGCCAAGAAAAAAATATGCATACCTGGATGGGGGTAAACGTCTTAAAACAGTAGGCTGAATGGGGCCGAATGGATAAAAGCCAAAGAGAGAGGGAGAGAAAGAGAACAAACGCGAGGTGGGCTCCCTTAACGAGTGGGATGGACTTTGCTTGACCCACATCCTACGTAGACTAAAGTAGGTGTCACGTGTCTGGGGGAGGCACTCAATACACGCAGTTCTGTGTTTTGTCTTCCTCGCTCGCATACCAAAAAAAAAAAAAAAAAAAAAATCTGCGCCGGTGACGTCCTTTAGATTTTATTCTAGATATATTTAGACTATTTTATTCTAGATATATTTAGACTATTTTATTCTAGATATATTTAGACTATTTTATTCTAGATATATTTAGACTATTTTATTCTAGATATATTTAGACTATTTTATTCTAGCTATATTTAGACTATTTTATTCTAGCTATATTTAGACTATTTTATTCTAGCTATATTTAGACTATTTTATTCTAGATATATTTAGACTATTTTATTCTAGATATATTTAGATTATTTTATTCTAGATATATTTAGACTATTTTATTCTAGATATATTTAGACTATTTTATTCTAGATATATTTAGACTATTTTATTCTAGATATATTTAGACTATTTTATTCTAGATATATTTAGACTATTTTATTCTAGATATATTTAGACTATTTTATTCTAGATATATTTAGACTATTTTATTCTAGATATATTTAGACTATTTTATTCTAGATATATTTAGACTATTTTATTCTAGATATATTTAGACTATTTTATTCTAGATATATTTAGACTATTTTATTCTAGATATATTTAGACTATTTTATTCTAGCTATATTTAGACTATTTTATTCTAGCTATATTTAGACTATTTTATTCTAGCTATATTTAAACTATTTTATTCTAGCTATATTTAGACTATTTTATTCTAGATATATTTAGACTATTTTATTCTAGATATATTTAGACTATTTTATTCTAGATATATTTAGACTATTTTATTCTAGATATATTTAGACTATTTTATTCTAGATATATTTAGACTATTTTATTCTAGATATATTTAGACTATTTTATTCTAGATATATTTAGACTATTTTATTCTAGATATATTTAGACTATTTTATTCTAGATATATTTAGACTATTTTATTCTAGATATATTTAGACTATTTTATTCTAGATATATTTAGACTATTTTATTCTAGATATATTTAGACTATTTTATTCTAGATATATTTAGACTATTTTATTCTAGATATATTTAGACTATTTTATTCTAGATATATTTAGACTATTTTGTGCAGTTTAAGGGGAGATTTTTAGTTGATTCCCTAGACTTCCATCAAGCTTAAAATTACTCCTCCTAGACCCCCTTTCAAGATAAATTTGTACATTTTTCGGTAGAAAAATGTCCCGGCCGAAGGCCGATTCCCCTTAAAATACAGGCTCGCTATCGCTCGCCAGGAAAAAATCGACACCTAAATGGCACGAATGGTCTTGAAATTGACAGAAATGGGGTGAGGGTTCTTAAAATCGCCAAACTAATGGGGCGAACGTCTTAAAATCTCAAAAGCAATGGGGCTAACCATGAGGGAGAAAGGGGTCAAGAAAAAAATCCCTCAAGTGGATATCTCCCCTTAAGATGGATCTGTGATAGTAAAAAGGGTTAAGTGAGATAGTTGGAAGCCTGTTAATTGCTCCCGGGAGGCCCTTTATAAAACGGAATAATATCGTCTAACAGTAGCCAGAATAAAGTCAAAAAATACGTCGCTGGTACAAAAGAGGTTAAACAACTATGCTCGTCCAGCAACTTCATTATTCAAGGGAGTTCACCTCGCTGTTTTCTCATTCTCTCCCTCTCTCTTTGGCTTGTATCTCTTCGGACCCATTCAGCCTACTCTTTTAAGACTTTTACCCCCATCCAGGTGTTAATATTTTCCTGGCGAGCGGTAGCGAGCCAGCATATATATTTTTTTGTTTTGACAGGAAGCTATATGTGTACATTTGTTTTGACAGGAAGCTATATGTGTACATTTTGACAGGAAGCTATATGTGTACATTTGTTTTGACAGGAAGCTATATGTGTACATTTGTTTTGACAGGAAGCTATATGTGTACATTTTGACAGGAAGCTATATGTGTACATTTGTTTTGACAGGAAGCTATATGTGTACATTTTGACAGGAAGCTATATGTGTACATTTGTTTTGACAGGAAGCTATATGTGTACATTTGTTTTGACAGGAAGCTATATGTGTACATTTTGACAGGAAGCTATATGTGTACATTTTTCGATAGAAAAATGGTTTCGGCGAAGCCTGATTTCTCCATACAATGCTGGCTCGCTATCGCTGGCCAGGATGAAATCGACACCTGGATGGGGATAAACGTCTTAAAACAGTTGGCTGAATTGGGCCGAATGGATACAAGCCACAGAAAGAGAGAAAAGGAGAGAAAGATAAAAAAAAAAAAAACAGGTGACCCCCCTTCAGTTTTATTAGATTTCAGCCGGTAATCATCATCTACCTTCAGTCTAGTTTCCGATAACAAGAACCGCAGAATGTTACGATGAAACGTGCTTATCAAAAATTGTCTGAAAAGGAGCTTGTTTAATATCACCTTAAAAGGGGATGGGCGAATTTATTTGCTCCTTTATGTATACTTGTATTATTTTATTAGTTCCTCCCTAGACCTTCATCAAGCTTTAAAACATAAGCCGAAGACCTTCCTTCAAGATGAATTTGTACATTTTTCGATATGGCCGGTTTTTCTTAAAATACAGGCTCGCGATTGCTCGCCAGGAAAAAATCTACACCCAAATTACGCGAAAAATCTATATATTGACATAAAAATTGGGCGAAAAGTCTTAAAGTCGCCAAACTAATGCGCCGAACATCTTATAATCTGAAAACTAATGGGGCTAAACATGAGGAAAAGGGGGAACCAGAAAAACGTCCCATCTCCCCTTAAGCAGCTTGTTAGTATACGAATTTAGTAACCTTGTAATAGTATAGTAAACTGCGTCTTTGTTCTAAACTGATCAAGAAAAGGGTTTCCCACACAGCAACCTACTGCATATAACCATGAGGTATGTACAAATGTTGCCAGATGTTCGTAGGCTCTTACGATTTACTGTATGCAAATTATATCCATGCAGTTTGACGAGTAGGTCTAATCAATTACACATTATAGTTAATATATTCAAAGACTATGACATTAATTATATGTTTGTATACCGGTATATATTCAAAGACTATGACATTAATTATATGTTTCTATACCGCTATATATTCAAAGACTATGACATTAATTATATGTTTGTATACCGCTATATATTCAAAGACTATGACATTAATTATATGTTTCTATACCGCTATATATTCAAAGACTATGACATTAATTATATGTTTCTATACCGCTATATATTCAAAGACTATGACATTAATTATATGTTTCTATACCGCTATATATTCAAAGACTATGACATTAATTATATGTTACTATACCGCTATATATTCAAAGACTATGACATTAATTATATGTTTCTATACCGCTATATATTCAAAGACTATGACATTAATTATATGTTTCTATACCGCTATATATTCAAAGACTATGACATTAATTATATGTTTCTATACCGCTATATATTCAAAGACTATGACATTAATTATATGTTTCTATACCGCTATATATTCAAAGACTATGACATTAATTATATGTTTCTATACCGCTATATATTCAAAGACTATGACATTAATTATATGTTTCTATACCGCTATATATTCAAAGACTGACATTTATTATATGTTTGTATACCGGTATATATTTTGTTCTCGCCTGGATAAAATTATAAGCGCTCACAAACCTCTATGAAGAGCTGTACGTTATTTGTTCCTGCTTTAGTATGTGTATGCCAAATTTCTAGCAACCAAATTTATACCTCCGTCGTGATGAGTGAATAAATTATGATGTACTAGACGTCGGTAGAGCATTTATCACCGTCTGTGACTCCGATGATATTCTACACTAATCATCTTGTGAATCAGCCTTGTAGGTAAATAATATAGCCGTCACTGATAACATTCGAGGACATCTATTTGTTTATGATATTATTGTGCAAGTATATCTACAGTGTGTAAAGCAGGTGTCACACTATGCTTTAAGTGCCGACGCTCCACGACTTAAGGATCGGGAGCTTTGCCTACATCGCCGCGCGACGTGGGTGGGCGCCTACTCAAGAGAGCCGTCGGAAGAGGTCATCAGGGGCCTCAGGAAAAGTTCGACATGCACAACTCTCATGAGTTGAGTCGGCGGCTAGTAAATTGGCGGGACGGTGACGGTAGGCGGGTGGCGTCGGGCGGCATTCAGTAGGCGTCAGACGGTACAAGGGTGTCGACCTGTCTGCGTCAGACGCTGCTTATAAGGCAGGTCGCCTTCAGGCAGCGACCTGGTAACGCCCAGGCGGCGTCATAGGGGGAGGGCATACCGTGAGTCCGCAACCTGGCAACGTCGCACTGGACATCGTTGATAGATGGTTTTGGGGGTGTTTTTGTTTTAACCTTGATGGAGGTCTAGCGAGGAAACTAAAAAATAAATTAATATTTAAATAAATAGACCCCAAAAATCACCACTGTCCCCTTAATCCTATCCCATCAACGAGTGACTATCTATAAACCCTTTCAATAGTGGTGGCGTCTGTTTTGCCATAGTTCTGCCATACTTAGACGATTTTATGCAGCTTAAGAACGGTCTGTGGGAGTTAAGAGAAATAAATGAGAGGAATGGAGGTCTTGTGATTGCTACAGGCCCTTTGTAAGCATAATACAATAACCTAATAGTTGCCAGACTATAATGAGAAAGACGTCACCGGTACTGAAAGGGTTAACTATAGATGGCCTTGTTTTACCAATTACTCAACAAAAATAACACTTAATTAAAGGGAGATGGGCGCATTTGTTTGTTCATTTATGGATCTTTTTATCATGTTTTTAGTTTCCTCCCTAGATCTGAAGCTTACCCCCCCCCCCCCCCCAACACACACACTCACACACACACACACACACACACACACACACACACACACACACACACACACACACACACACACACACACACACACACACACACACACACACACACACACGTCGCCTCTGACGGACCGGTTTGCCTCGGTCGGGATCAAGTGTGACGGAGTAGGGGTCCAGTGTGACAGGGTGGCTGTCCATCGCCGCCGTAGTATCTATCGGCGCTGCCCTACCTCCTATAGGCGCCGCTCGTCAGGAGCATTGTCGCCGACCAGTTTGCGTGCTACGGCGCATGACGCCGCTTCATTTATCTTCCTTAGGTCTTGCATGGTTGCCTCTCGACCCCTTCTAGTTGCCGTTAGGCGGCATGCCCGTCCATACTGCCCGCCGTGGGCGTCCCGCCCCTCTATCATCCACGATACTCGGCAGTAGTCTCCCCCTTGTATCGCCACTCCTTAGTCGTGGAGTCGTGGAGCGTCGGCACTAAAATCGGCATAGTGTGACACTTATTTATTAATGAAACCGTATGTACTCGATTAATTAAAACAAAAGTACGTCCATATTCCATATAAGATTTTTTTTTTTTTTTTTTTTTTTTTTTTCCTTTAAATAAACATGAGCCAACAATATATTTCGAGCGACTGTTGAATTAAATGTAACCCCTTGTATACCGGCGACGGCCTATTAACTTTATTCTGGCTACTATTAGACGATTTGATTCAGTTTTATAAGGGCCTCCAACAATTAACAGGCTTCGAACTACCTCCCTTAACCCTTTTGACTACCACAGATCCTTTCTAAACTGCACAAAATAGTTTAGATATAGCTATAGAATATAATACAAAAGACGATGGCGGTACAGAAGGGGTTAGCAATGAAGTGGAGGAAGGAAGTGGATCTCTTAAGGGGGGTCACCTGCTTTTTTATTTTGTTTCTCCTTTTCTCTCTTTATCTGGCTTATATCCATTCGGTCCCATTCAGCCAACTGTTTTAAGACGTTTATCCCCATCCAGGTGTCGATTTTTTCCTGGCGAGCGACAGCGAGCCAGCATTGTATGGAGAAATCCGGCTTCGCCGGAGACATTTTTCTATCGAAAAATGTACAAATTTAGCTTGCTCGCTACCGCTCGCCAGGAAAATATTGACACCTGGATGGGGGTAAACGTCTTAAAACAGTAGGCTGAATGGTGCTGAATGGATACAAGCCAAAGAGAGAGGGAGAGAAAGAGAAAAAGGCGAGGTGGGCCCCCTTAACCCCTTGAGGATGACGACGCGTTTTGACAGTTTACTCTGGCTACCATTAGACGATTTCATACAGGTTAGGGAGGATCTGTGGGAATTAATAGCGTAAAGACTATATCCATTATTCCTCTGACTTCCATACACCATTCCAAATCTGAATAAAATCGTCTAGTAATAGCCAGAATATACTGTCAAAATGCACCTCATAATCCTCAGAGGGTTAAATTAGATTACTGTTCTCCCAAAAGTGTTAAAATATTAAGATAGGCTTAATGAGTATTTTTATTCCAGTGGTTATCACCCATTATATAATGTCCAAGAAGTCTGCTATTGACCTGTTAATCCTCGTAATATTTTGTTTGTACTTCATTTCAATACCCACCAGGAGGTGTTGTTAAAGGGAGATTTGTATTAAGTTGTTCATTTATCTATTTATATATATTGTTTCTTCAGTTTCCTCCCAAGCCCTTCATCGAGCTTAAGAAAATACCCCAAAGACCCCTCTTCGAAATAAATGTTTCGGTAGAAAAATGTGCCGGGCCGGAAAAAAACAAAGTTCCCCTTGTACTTGGGAAGGCCTCTTTTGAATCACATTGTTTAAGCTGCCATAATTCCTATTGTTAATTCCGTTCCCGACGTATTCTATTCTACTGTACTCTGTTCCATATAGGTTGGCCAGAAATCGGGAACCCTCACCTCTATAACTCAAATAGGGCTTGAGCAAATGGGCTATAATTTTCCACACCTATTTCCTGGCTGAACCTTCCTAATTGGTAGAAATATTAGGTTGATTACTCTAGTCGTTTGTGAGTTATAAAGTTTAATGTTCGAAAGTGTTGGCTTACTTATTGGAAACAAGGTATAGTGCGAGACGAGCCTACTTACTTTTAAAGGGTTAGGGGTGAACAGTTATAATATTTACCTTTTTCAGAAGAGTAATAGGAGTTTTTAATTTCCTCGTATCGTTTAGTTTGCCATCGTTTATTGTGAGTTCGCCCTATCTTCCGGGATTTTTTTTTTTTTTTTTTTTTTTTTTTTTACACCAGCTCAAAGTCATGACACGAGGAAAGTTAGCAGGAGATGACGGTGATTGCCGTTGTAAAGATATTGTATTTTTCTCCTTTTCCCATCCTTTAAGGGGGGTGACCGTTTTTTTTGTTTTAAATCTTTCTCTCCTTTTTTCTCTTTCCCTGGCGTGTATCCATTCGGACCCATTCAGCCAATTGTTTTAAGACGTTTATCCCCATCCAGGTGTTGATTTCTTCCTGGCGAGCGATAGCGAGCCAGCATTGTATGGAAAAATCCGGCTTCGCCGGAGACATTTTTATATCGAAAATTTACAAATTTAGCTTGCGGTCAAAACAAAAATATATATATGCTGGCTCGCTACCGCTCGCCAGGAAAAGATTGACACCTGGATGGGGTAAACGTCTTAAAACAGTAGGATGAATGGGGCCGAATGGATACAAGCCAAAGAGAGAGGGATAGAAAGAGAAAAAAAGCGAGGTGGGCTCCCTTAAGTCCTTGAGCCAGGAGGAATATCGGCTCCATCAGAGAGGGATATTATTTGCATGGCTTTCACGACTGTTTTTGTTGGTACCTCACTTACACAGAGAGTAATCCAGCTAACTCTTACAAAAGTTCCTCCTCTTCCTATTCATTTCACTACATTTAACAAACCCACCACACTTCTTTCCAATACACCTAAATCATTTTATGTACCTTAAATTTGGATATCTTGCAGTCTTTCAACTTTAGAAGGGAACAGTTGTTACAGGCAGCTTTGTCTTTCGTTTCCTTCATACACATACAACAAAATAAAATGTATAAGATATTCGTATTATTGCTGTGGAGATGGTGATGGTGAAGGTGAAGGTATTGAGGGATAAACCTTTACAACGGCACCTCGTATTTACTTTCCGAAGAGTATGGAGAGGAGAGAAGGGGTATTGGAGAGAGAGGAAGCTGTTGGAGTGGCTTTGTTGTGTGTGTTATTAGTCTGTTGTTATGATATGATAACTTAGGCCAGTCAGTTACCATAATTTTGTATTTTTGTATTAGAGATCGTGCATCAAACTTGGGAGCCTGCAATCTATGAGAAACCGGCTGTTGGTCGGAACATTTATCTTCCGAAAAATGTACATATTGAGCTTGAAGGGGTGTGGCGACTCTTTAATGACACTATTATCTTCCTTATACCCCTTCCTTTCCTTCTCCAATACCCACACTGTTCCATTGTCTCCACCCACACGTTGTATTGTCATTTATTCACGAGCTGATGGTGACCTTTTGTATAATAATCTCCTCCTCGCACATTATTGTATTGCTATAAATATACCTCCCGCCGCAAGCTATACTCCCACACCTACCTTGATACTTTACCTAGTCCAGAGCTTCACCCATCCTTAGGTCAAACATATACACCTTACCTTACACAATATACCTCCCACACCTACCTTGATACTTTACCTAGTCCAGAGCTTCACCCATCCTTAGGTCAAACATATACACCTTACCTTACACAATATACCTCCCACACCTACCTTGATACTTTACCTAGTCCAGAGCTTCACCCATCCTTAGGTCAAACATATACACCTTACCTTACACAATATACCTCCCACACCTACCTTGATACTTTACCTAGTCCAGAGCTTCACCCATCCTTAAGGTCAAACATATACACCTTACCTTACACAATATACCTCCCACACCTACCTTGATACTTTACCTAGTCCAGAGCTTCACCCATCCTTAGGTCAAACATATACACCTTACCTTACACAATATACCTCCCACACCTACCTTGATACTTTACCTAGTCCAGAGCTTCACCCATCCTTAGGTCAAACATATACACCTTACCTTACACAATATACCTCCCACACCTACCTTGATACTTTACCTAGTCCAGAGCTTCACCCATCCTTAGGTCAAACATATACACCTTACCTTACACAATATACCTCCCACACCTACCTTGATACTTTACCTAGTCCAGAGCTTCACCCATCCTTAGGTCAAACATAATTATACACCTTACCTTACACAATATACCTCCCACACCTACCTTGATACTTTACCTAGTCCAGAGCTTCACCCATCCTTAGGTCAAACATAATTATACACCTTACCTTACACAATTGTATGATCTCAGTCTAGCAAAATGTACAGAGCAAATGTGATCGTCGCTGCCTTTTAGCAGAATTTCACAGAAATGTGTGCATGGATTTAGATAATATTTTGTCAATGTCTTTAACCCCTTGAGTACCAGCGACGTGTGTTGTATTATATTCTAGCTATATTTAGACAACATTGTGCAGCTTAGGAGGATCTGTGGTAGTTAGAAGTTTTGGTTGAGATAGTTTGAGGCCTTATTATTGCTAGAAGTCCTTCCTAATCTGAATACAATCGTCCAATACTGCATCGGTACTGGTACTGCATCGGTACTGGTACTGCATCGGTACTGGTACTGCATCGGTACTGGTACTGCATTGGTTAATTGATACCAAGAAAATAACGATTAAGTAAAGGACAATATCCAATTAGGGGGGGTCACCAGCTTTTTTATCTCTCTCTCCTTTTCTCTCTTTCCCTGGGTTGTATCCATTCGGCCCCATTCAGCCAACTGTTTTAAGACGTTTATCGCCAACCTGGTGTCGATTTTTTCCTGGCGAGCGATAGCGAGCCAGCATTGTAAGGAGGAATCCGGCTTCGCCGGAGACATTTTTCTATCGAAAAATGTACAAATTTAACTTGTCAAAACAAAATATATATGTGCTGGCTCGCTACCGCTCGCCAGAAAACTATTGACACCTGGATGGGGGTAAACGTCTTAAAACAGTAGGCTGAATGGGACCGAATGGATACAAGCCAAAGAGAGAGGGAGAGAAGGAGAAAAAAAGCGAGGTGAGCTCCCTTAAGTATGGGACAATATCCAATGACTCCTGCCCCTTCCTCCCCTCCTGCCCCTCCCTCCTCTTCTGCCCCTCCCTCCCCTCCTGCCCCTCCCTCCCCTCCTGCCCCTCCCTCCCCTCCTGCCCCTCCCTCCCCTCCTGCCCCTCCCTCCCCTCCTGCCCCCTCCCTCCCCTCCTGCGCCTCCCTCCCCTCTTGCCCCTCCCTCCCCTCCTGCCCCCCCCCCTCCCCTCCTGCCCCTCCCTCCCCTCCTGCCCCTCCCTCCCCTCCTGCCCCTCCCTCCCCTCCTCCTGCCCCTCCCTCCCCTCCTGCGCCTCCCTCCCCTCCTGCCCCTCCCTCCCCTCCTGCCCCTCCCTCCCCTCCTGCCCCTTCCTCCCCTCCTCCCCAGAAAAATATCGTGGCAATGAAAAGTTTTGGATCGATCTTCACATACTGTTCTCCTGATGAGACACACTGGGGTAATACTTGGATGGAACTACTTCAAATGACAAATTTTGTGTAACTTAAGTTTCCGTTAAATATTGAATAGAGTTTTTATTATTAAAATATGCACACATTTCAGTTAGTAAGATCGGAATTCACTCAAAATTGGATGACCAAATGAGCAAATTTCCATAAAATCAGAACAAAATGTAAAGAAGCCAATTGAAGTTTTCTAAACAATAATGACACAAACCAATAATGGCAAATTCTCACAGATATTTTCACGAACGCAGTACGCGAGTGCATACCATCAAAAGAGATCTGCACATAAAAACAAACTTAAATGGTGGAATAGAGAAATAGCTGTATGTCTACTCGCTAAAAAGAATGCTCATGAGAGATTACAAACCTCCGATAACGATGTAAATAGACAGGCTTTCAGAGACCTACGACGTAAATCCAAAAGGTTAATTAAACAAAGTAAAAACACTTTGGAGTTACATGTTGCGAATCAAAGCAAGACGAACCCAAAAGAATTATACAGTTACATCGGGAAGAAGAAAGTGGTGACTTCAACGATTGGACCCTTGGTCGATGAAATATGGAGATTTTACCAATGATGATGCCAAAATGAGTAATGCTCTCAACAACTTATTTGCATCAGTCATTACATTAGAAGACCTATGTGACATCCCTATAGTACCGCCAGCACAGACAAACAATTTGGAAGTTCTTAGAAATATCTGCATTACTGAGGGAGAGGTACCGAGATGTTTAGATAACCTCAAGGAAAACAAATCACCTGGACCTGATACGTTTTTCTCCTAGAGTTCTTAAAGAAGCTAAATGCGAGCTCTCCAAACCCCTGACGCTGATCTTCAACACATCCTTGGAAACTAGCGAAATACCTGATGAGTTGAAGCTTGCGAACGTAACATTAATTTTTAAAAAAGGTAGCAAATCCTTGCCTAGCAATTATCGTCCAATCAGATTGAACTCACTAGTATACAAAATACTAGAAACAATAATATGAAACAGACTCGTTAACCACTTGGAGGAAAATAATATACTAAAAGATACACAACATGGTTTTCGCAAAAAACATTCCTGCTTAACAATCCTTTTAGGCTTCTTCCATGACATCCTAAATATATATGACGAAAGTAAAGCTGTTGTTATTATATACTTAAACTTCCAGAAAGTCTTTGATAAAGTTCCACCAGACGGTTAGCGATGAAATTAAAAGTACATTAAATACAAGGCGGCGTTCTACAGTGGGTAGAAAATTGGCTTAGTGAAAGGAAACAAAGAGTAGTTATTAATGGGGAAGCATCAACGTGGACCAATGTAACTAGTGGTGTACCTCAAGGATCAGTGCTGGGGCCAGTCCTTTTCCTAATTTACATTAACGGCATAGATGAGGGTCTCACCGGTACAATCTCAAAGTTTGCATATGACAAAAAAATCGCAAATACCTTACTGACAAATGAACATGTTGAAGATATACAGAACAATCTAAACAAGCTTTCACAATAGGCTAAAATATGACAATCGTAGGCAGTGTCCACCATCATTTAACTGTCTTCGTGGTGCGATGCATAAGGTGTTGATTTTCGGTATGAGCGTCCTGGGTTCGAATCCACGGACTGCCACATGTGTTTGTAAATTTCATTAATCGATTTTAGGAGTATAGTTGGTTGTTGGAAGGAACACAATAATTGATATTGGTTCAGGAGTAATTTATCGAGAGGACTTCCCTAAGTGGTTAAGGCCCCATTAACTGCTCTTTCCATTCACATATGCATAGCCTACGTGAGTTGCAGTTGGGATGTGTGTACATGCTTAGATTGATATGCAGGATTCGAAGTTGCATAATAAATCGTAGACACTGTCCACCATCCTTTAACTGTCTTCATGGTGCGATGCATAAGGTGTTGATTTTCGGTGTGAGCGTCCTGGGTTCGAATCCACGGACTGCCACATGTGTTTGTAAATTTCATTAATCGATTTTAGGAGTATGGTTGGTTGTTGGAAGGAACACAATAAATGTGCTTCAATGAAGATAAGTGTAGAGTACTTCATATCGGATACCGCAATTAAAAAGCAGACTACCTGTACTCTATGAATGGCACCCAGCTAAAGAGTGTAGACAGAGAAACCAATTTAGGAGTAACAATATCCAGTAACTTAAAGCCAAGTCAACATTGTGCTGAAGTTGTTAAGTGGGTAAACAAAATTATAGGTTTCATAGGTAGATCATTTGAACATAAATCAAAAGACATTATCCTCACCCTTTACAATTCATTAGTCCGCCCACTTTTGGAATACTGCGTTCAGTTCTGGTGCCCTTACTATAAAAAATATAGACATATTGGAACGAGTTCAACGTAGAGTTACCAAGATGATATTCTGTCTTCGGAACAAACCATACGAGGAACAACTTAAAGAACTAAATCTGAATACATTAACCAAGCACAGATTGAGAGGTGACCTTATTCAAGTTTTCACGATTATTAACCCGTACAGCCCCAGCGACGCGCCTGACGCGTCGGCGATGTATGTAACACACAGCCCCAGAGACGCGCCTGGCGCGTCACCCTAATTGCGCCGACCGTAACCTCAGGTGTAGCCACTCAAGAGGGCTCAGATTTGTATGGGAACTGTGTACGTATCCCACGCAACCGTGTCGATGGTTGAAAACTCTCAAAGTCCACGTGCGTGCGCGTGAGCGCGCAATAACCTGGTTTTTTGGGGTAATTGCCTTCAATTTTTTACTCTTGTAAAATACGTTTTCGGGGGCTCTGTAGGACCATTCTTTAAGCTTTTTGAGCGGTTTTTCGTGGTTTTTCCTTCATTCCTAACCCATTCGCTATTGTTTCTGGAATAAAAACAATTTTTTGAAAACCGGCCAGGATCTGGTGAACAAACATTACAAAACTAGCCGGGGCTGGACGGGTTAAAGGCATCGACAACATTAACTGTAGTAATTATTTTACGATTGACCGATCAAACTATAAGCGGGGAAATTGCTGCAAAATCATTGGTAAATCATTCAACTCTAACGAATCCAAGAATTTCTTCTTCAATCGAGTCGTCAACTTGTGGAATAGGCTTCCCCAAGATGTCATAGACAGGAACACCATTGATTCCTTCAAAGTTCGCCTAGACAAGCACCTTGCCCTGAACCCAAGGTTGACTGTATTTGTAATTGAATTAATAATGTCTTTAGTAATGTTCGTTCAATAACCTAATAGATCTTAATATCATTACCCCTGCCATGGACAAAGCCCCAGGGCAGCACTTCCTTCTCACATCTTTCCCACATTCTCTCCGAAATACTTTTGTAACACTTGGAACAGCAGTGTTTTGGAGGGCAAGCAACCTCGAGGGGTCGCATGACCTGTTGTTGCTTGTTTTCCTCTGTACTCCTTTGTAGTCCTTTGTACTATAATTGCCATTATCTCTAAAATGTATGAACGGAAGTCAACGAAATTTGGATGTTGCATATCGCTTACTCTAATAGACCACTCGATTTAAATAGAGTGTGGACCAAAAATGGCCGCTTTTGCTCATTTTGGCCGCGATCCAAAGCAAAATTTCCACGGCCCAAAACAGCTTCACCCACGCAGACTATACCCTGTTCCAAGTAGGTAGGCCAGCAATCCCACGCCCTAACCTCTGTAACTCAAAAATTACCAGAGCAAATGGGCTGTAAATGTCCACACCTATTCCCTGGCTAACCCTTCCCAAATGTTAGAAATATTAGTTCGATTTATCTAGTCGTGTGTAAATTATAGAGGATAATGTTGAAGCGTTTTGGCAGACTTATTTGGAACAGGATATAATATAGCTAATATAGAGTTCAACAGCCCTTCAGATTCACAGGATATAATATAGCTAATATAGAGTTCAACAGCCCTTCAGATTCACAGGATATAATATAGCTAATATAGAGTTCAACAGCCCTTCAGATTCACAGGATATAATATAGCTAATATAGAGTTCAACAGCCCTTCAGATTCACAGGATATAATATAGCTAATATAGAGTTCAACAGCCCTTCAGATTCACAGGATATAATATAGCTAATATAGAGTTCAACAGCCCTTCAGATTCACAGGATATAATATAGCTAATATAGAGTTCAACAGCCCTTCAGATTCACAGGATATAATATAGCTAATATAGAGTTCAACAGCCCTTCAGATTCACAGACCATAACGGCCGGATCCAAAATGGCCAAATACCATATTTACTATGGACCGAAGCAGCTTATTGATCAAGAACAGGACAAGTCAGTTTCTGCCATGATTATGAAGAATGTTGAATTGATTTGGAAGATGACTCGACATCAGTAAATAACACCGGTGATAATATATTGATAGTGTACAGTTGCTCACATAAATTCTGTTTCTCTCCGTTATCTTATGCATGGAAATATAATGCTGATGATTCAATAACGAGTGTTGTTTCTTATGCAGTGGTTAACTCATCTGAATAGTCAACAGATAATTAAAAGAAACCACACTTGCAATACATTCATAAAATATTTTACTTCCACACATAAGATCCCGACGAGGAACACAACTTATGTGGCCAACTGTACGTAACACTGATGATAGCTATGGAAGGCTGATTATAAGTTGATTATTTAAAGGGGGTAGTATTCGCTTTCTATGTACCCCCTTCTCCCTCATGTTTAGCATATTAGTTTTGAGGCTTTAAGGCGTTCGTTCCGTTAGTTTGGCGACTCTGAAACCTTTCACCCCATTTCTTTGTCAATATTTAGACTTTTCGTGCCATTTAGGCGTCGATTTTTCCTGGCGAGCGATAGCGAGCCTGTAATTTTAGAAGGAAACGGCTTTCGGCCGGGACATTTTTCTACCGAAATATAGGCTACAAATATTATCTTGAAAGGGGTTCTAGGGGGTATTATCTTGAAAGGGGTTCTAGGGGGTATTATCTTGAAAGGGGTTCTAGGGGGTATTATCTTGAAAGGGATTCTAGGGGTATTATCTTGAAAGGGGTTCTAGGGGGTATTATCTTGAAAGGGGTTTCTAGGGGGTATTATCTTGAAAGGGGTTCTAGGGGGTATTATCTTGAAAGGGGTTCTAGGGGGTATTATCTTGAAAGGGGTTCTAGGGGGTATTATCTTGAAAGGGGTTCTAGGGGGTATTATCTTGAAAGGGGTTCTAGGGGGTATTATCTTGAAAGGGGTTCTAGGGAGTATTATCTTGAAAGGGATTCTAGGGGTATTATCTTGAAAGGGGTTCTAGGGGGTATTATCTTGAAAGGGGTTCTAGGGGGTATTATCTTGAAAGGGGTTCTAGGGGGTATTATCTTGAAAGGGATTCTAGGGGTATTATCTTGAAAGGGGTTCTAGGGGGTATTATCTTGAAAGGGGTTCTAGGGGGTATTATCTTGAAAGGGGTTCTAGGGGGTATTATCTTGAAAGGGGTTCTAGGGGGTATTATCTTGAAAGGGGTTCTAGGGGGTATTATCTTGAAAGGGGTTCTAGGGGGTATTATCTTGAAAGGGGTTCTAGGGGGTATTTACCTTGAAAGGGGTTCTAGGGGGTATTTACCTTGAAAGGGGTTCTAGGGGGTATTTACCTTGAAAGGGGTTCTAGGGGGTATTTTTTAAGCTTGATGGAGGTCTAACGAGAAAACTCAAAATTTAATATATAAATTAATAATTAGCCCCCCAAAAAAAATTAATAATTAGCCCCTTAAATGACATTCTCTGTTAATTAACTCTTTGAGGATCGTATGACGCGCTTTGACAGTTTATTCTGGCTATCATTCGACAACTTTATACAGCTTAGGAAGGATCTGTGGGGATTAAAAGGGTAAAGTCTATCTCAATTATCCCTCTGACTCCTATATGCCCTTCCTAATCTGAATAAAAACGTCTAATACTAGCCAGAAAATGGAAGAGAAATGCGAGGTTGGATCCTGAGAGGGTTAAGGGGAGATGGGTCGTTTTTTCTGGCTCCCCTTCTCCCTCATGTTTAGTCTCATTAGTTTTCAGATTTTATGACATTTGGCTCATTAGTTTGGCGATTTTCAGACCTTTCGTCCCATTTTGCTTTTTCAAGATTAAGACTTTTCGTACCATTTAAGTGTCTATTTTTTCCTGGCGAGCGGTAGCGAGCCTGTAATTTAAGAAGAATCGGCCTTCGGCAAGGACGTTTTTCTATCGAAAAATGTACAAATTTATCTTGAAGGTGGGTCTTGCAGAGGTGTTTTTTAAGCTTGATGGAGGTCTAGGGAGGAAACTATAAAATAATAAATAAATGCAAAAAATCGACCAATAAGTGAACCATCCCCCTTAAGAAGTTATGATGATAGTGTTGTCATTATTTATCTTATTAGTAAATACCAGGTGGTGATGAGAGTGTTGTCATTATTTATCTTATTAGTAAATACCAGGCTGTGATGATAGTGTTGTCATTATTTATCTTATTAGTAAATACCAGGTTGTGATGAGAGTGTTGTCATTATTTATCTTATTAGTAAATACCAGGTTGTGATGAGTGTTGTCATTATTTATCTTATTAGTAAATACCAGGTTGTGATGAGAGTGTTGTCATTATTTATCTTATTAGTAAATACCAGGTTGTGATGATAGTGTAGTCATTATTTATCTTATTAGTAAATACCAGGTGGTGATGAGAGTGTTGTCATTATTTATCTTATTAGTAAATACCAGGTTGTAATGATAGTGTTGTCATTATTTATCTTATTAGTAAATACCAGGTTGTGATGATAGTATTGTCATTATGTATCTTATTAGTAAATACCAGGTTGTGATGATAGTGTTGTCATTATTTATCTTATTAGTAAATACCAGGTGGTGATGATAGTGTTGTCATTATTTATCTTATTAGTAAATACCAGGTTGTGATGATAGGGTTACCATTATTTATCTTATTAGTAAATACCAGGTGGTGATGATAGTGTTGTCATTATTTATCTTATTAGTAAATACCAGGTGGTGATGATAGTGTTGTCATTATTTATCTTATTAGTAAATACCAGGTTGTGATGATAGGGTTACCATTATTTATCTTATTAGTAAATACCGGGTGGTGATGATAGTGTTGTCATTATTTATCTTATTAGTAAATACCAGGTTGTGATGATAGTGTTGTCATTATTTATCTTATTAGTAAATACCAGGTTGTGATGATAGTGTTGTCATTATTTATCTTATTAGTAAATACCAGGTTGTGATGATAGTGTTGTCATTATTTATCTTATTAGTAAATACCAGGTTGTGATGATAGTGTTGTCATTATTTATCTTATTAGTAAATACCAGGTTGTGATGAGAGTGTTGTCATTATTTATCTTATTAGTAAATACCAGGTTGTGATGAGAGTGTTGTCATTATTTATCTTATTAGTAAATACCAGGTTGTCACAATAAATATAATAAAACCACAAATAAAAAGAGCCTACAATCGTGGACAACAGTTTCTCGAGTTATGAGGAACTGTTTATATAATCTGTATATCTATTTATTTATCTACCTATTGCCGGACACCTTACTCCCCTTTATGAGGGTGGCCACACACAAAATACCTCCAAGCGGACCTGTTTCCTGTGAGAAGGAAAACCTGTGCCAGTTTAATAACACTTTCAGTACTGGAGCCGTCCTTTCAATTTTATTATGGCTATTATTAGATGATTTTATTATGGCTATTATTAGATGATTTTATTCAGTTTAGGAAAGGGCCCCCCTTAACCCTTTCTACTACCGCAGATCCTTCTTAAACATAACAAAATTGTCTTAATATGCAAGGGAAAGAGACGTGGCCAGTACAGTAGGGGTTAAAAGGACTTACAGGACTGACCACTCCAAGGCCCTCTATGTATCTTACAGGACTGACCACTCCAAGGCCCTCTATGTATCTTTTTTAGCACTACTATTTCTGTGCATCATATTAATGCCAAGTTTTCATAATTAACGAACATATTTCACTATAAGATCTTCGTAATAGCCGAGTTATGATGATGAGGACTTGACAATTTACCGAAACGCATACAATAGGAAGGTTGTTATTATAAATTGGCTGGCTGGAGTTTGTGTAATACAGAAGTTATGTAGTTAACTTGCGATTTATTAAAGTGAGACCGCTTCTGCCCCTCGTGCTAAGCTTACTGAGGGGCAATATTCTTGGTATTATATAACTGGCTTAAGTCTCTCTCTCTCTCTCTATCTCTATCTCTCTCTCTCTCTTTCTCTCTCTCTCTCTCTCTCTCTCTCTCTCTCTCTCTCTCTCTCTCTCTCTCTCTCTCTCTCTCTCTCTCTCTCTCTCTCTATCTATCTCTCTCTCTCTCTCTCTTATAGCCTGTACATTTAATCATTCAACACGATGTATCCAGAATGTCTTACTACAGATCGGAAGTGAAACAACGATACAAGCTAGTGTTGCAACCAATTATTTTGTAGTTTTAACTTATTTACATATACCCTACACTATATTTACATATACCCTACACTATATTTACATATACCATACACTATATTTACATATACCCTACACTATATTTACATATACCCTACACTATATTTACATATACCATACACTATATTTACATATACCATACACTATATTTACATATACCATACACTACATTTACATATACCATACACTACATTTACATATACCATACACTATATTTACATATACCATACACTATATTTACATATACCATACACTATATTTACATATACCATACACTACATTTAGATATTTCAGTGGATGAAAAATATTACTATAAATATTCATTAACATGTGAAAAATACCATATATTTTGTCGACAATATAAACTCTCTCTATAAAATCCTATAGCCTTCGAACAATGTTGACCCAATCCTGTTAAATATATCTCTTATCAATCACTTCTCACATGTCAGCCACCTAAAACCTCACAAAGACGACCGACGTAAGAGACAATTCCCCACAGACCCTGACTATACACCCTTCACCAATCACCAGACAAAGCATATCATCAACAATCTCAAGCACTCACCCGCCTGTGGCCTAGACAACATAAGCATCAGACACCTGGGACCACAAGGCATACAAGCACTCACTAACATATCAAACTATAGCTATTCACACAACACAATACCAGACATTTGGAAGCATGGTATCATCATCACATTCCCCAAACCCAACAAAGACCCCACGCTACCCTCCTCGCACCGCCCCATCACACTTCTTTGCTCCCCCTCCAAAGTCATGGAACGCCTAGTATTACAACTAATTACACCTGACCTACCCCTAGCTCCAACACAACATGGCTTTAGGCCACTGCACTCCACAAACACTCTTCTCACAGACCTTACACAAAGAGCTTTTGATGGCATCAACTCAGCTAGACCACCACACAGATCACTATTAGCCACTCTCGACATTAGTAAAGCCTTCGATGCCATCCCCCGCCACAACCTAACAAACAAAATCTACAACACAAACATGCACAACAACACAAAAGGTGGCTGGCCAACTTCCTAGCAGGCAGATGTGCACACGTATCTTTTGCCGGTCAGTCATCTAAAATCAGAAACTTTCCAAACGGAGTCCCACAAGGATCCGTCCTATCGCCCGCACTCTTCAATCTGTACATGCACAATATAACTACACCCAATATGCCCCAAATAAACTTAGCCTCCTATGCAGATGACATAACACTCACATGCACACACCATGACCCAAAAAGAGCAACAGATCTCCTTCAACCCTATCTCAACACACTACATGGCTGGTGCACTAAAAACAGACTTAATCTAGCCCCAGCCAAATCCACCGCAACCCTGCTCACAAGCTGGACAGGAGAACACGAATACATCCCTCAACTCACCATAAACAACACACCCCTAACACATACACACACACACAAAATCCTAGGAGTAACATAATTATGATACTCATATGACATTCAAACAGCACACCACAAACATTAAAAAGAAACTGACACCCAGACTTAACGCCCTGACTTGCTCACACAAAATTTGGACACAACAAAGAAACTACCACCACAGTATATAAACAATACATAAGATCAGTGATGGAATACGCAAGCCCAGCCTGGGCTTCTAACCTAGCTGAAACACATCATAAGACCTTACAGACTATTCAAAACAAAGCCCTGCAGATCATTACAGGCTGCACAGCTACTGCACCCACAGATCACCTACATCAAGAAACCAAAATCCTCAAAGTCAAAGACCATCTGGACATGAGAGGCACTCAATTCCTGGCAGCAGCCTCCACGAACCAAGACCACCCACTAAACTACATGGCAACACACCCACAGACACCAAGAAATATCAAAACAACACCCAGCACACGGTATCACACACAATTATTGTCCTCTCTCCCTCCCTGCCCACCCCGAACCAACTTCCAGAAGCACATCCATACTCATATCTCTCGCCGATCCATCCACTCACTCACAGACAACACGCAGCTGCATGCACAACCTTCCAAAATCCATCCTTCCGAATCCTCCCTTCCTCGCGAGGACAGAGTCCACCTGGCCAGGCTGAGATGCGGACACCATCCAGCTCTCCTGAGCTATCAGAAGAGACTGGATGACTTCGTTGTCGACGCCTGCCCGGGATGTAACACAGCACCCCATACCATTAAACACATCATAGAAAACTGCATTTCACACAACCACTTACGCCAACAACACAATCTACACTCAATGAGAGCTCTGTGGGAAAGCCCGATCGTGGCCATGGCCTTCCTCTGGGACTCGGGGCTGTTCGGCCAGGCAGCTTAGGGAACAACAACAACAACAACATATATCTTGCGAAACACCCAGAGAATTAATACCCAATATTAAGGGGGGTCACCTGTTTTGTTTTTCTCTTTCGCTCCTGTTCTCTCTTTCTCTGGCTTGTATCCATTCGGCCCCATTCAGCCAACTGTTTTAAGACGTTTATCCCCATCCAGGTGTCGATTTCTTCTTGGCGAGCGATAGCGAGCCAGCATTGTATGGAGAAATCCGGCTTCGCCGGAGACATTTTTCTATCGAAAAATTACAAATTTAGCTTGCTGTCAAAACAAAAAATATATATATGCTGGTTCGCTGCCGCTCGCCAGGAAAATATTGACACCTGGATGGGGATAAACTTCATAAAACAGTAGGCTGAATGGGGCGGAGTGGATACAAGCCAAAGAGAGAGGGAGAGAAAGAAAAAAAAAGCTAGGTGGGGTTCCTTAATTAATGTCAATTTCTCTACTCATATTGCCAACCTAAGTCAAGTCACGAGATCGGTTTTCTATATCTTATATCTGGGGTGAGTGGGTTCGAATCCTGGTCAGGATACCTCTCTCCCAACCTGTTCAACATTATCAAAGATATTTGTCATTCAGAGAGGTTCCATAATAGTATGAGGACGATTAAAATGTGTAAAATAGTCATGATTGAAGTATAAGAAACTGGCCACGTGTATGAAGACATAGTCCTCCACGAGACTATAACCTGGTTCTTCATATATGAACTAAGGTTGCTCCCCTTATATCCGCTCATGGCCGAGTGGTTACGGTGCCCGATTCTCCCACATATACCTGAGGTGAGTGGGGTTGAATCCTGGTCAGGGTACCTTTCTCCCATACTACTATAATTGTCTTTTAGCTTTTCCATTATTTTACGTGATATATTAACCCAATGAACAATTTTACGTTGTCACAACGGCATATATAAGTGTAGCCACAACTTGACAACTTACGAAAATAACGTATTCACGTAAATGCGTGAACAACCACAAAAGTCGCCGGACCATAACGCAGGACGTTTAGATTTTGTGTAATATTATATGACGATTTTATTTAGTTAAGGATGGCTATGTGAGAGTCGGAGGGCTGCTTGTGATAGATTGTATCCCAATGACTCTTAGAGGTAATTACAAAACTAAATCAAATCGTTTCATGTTAGCCAGAATATAATGTTAAAACACGTCCTAATCTTCAAAGGGTTAAGTCACACAAACCTTTCATATAAAACAAGAAAATACAAACAGTAAATGTTTAGGACATGTACCGTTAACTACTTAGCTCAAATGTAATTCAGGGGATAATGGCGGTTTTGTATTTGTTTTATTTTTGGTTTGTCTATTTATTCAGTTATTCATAAATATTGCAGTTTCCTCCCTAGACCTCCATCAAGCTTTAAAAACAAAAAACAAAATATATAGACCCCCCCCCCCCATTCAAGATAAATTTGTACATTTTTCGGAAGAAAAATATCCCAGCCGAAGGCCAATTCCTCTTAAAATTACAGGCTTGCTATCGCTCGCCAGGAAAAAATGCACGCCTAAATGGCACGACTGGTCTTAAAATTTACAATGAAATGGGGCGAAAGGTGTTAAAATCGTCAAACAAATAGGCCGAACGCCTTAAAATCATAAAAATAATGGGGCTAAACACGAGGGAGAAGCCCCATCTCCCCTTAAACAGTAACAACCGACTAAACTATTATGGGCTATAATAATTATGATATTGCCTTTATGATATAACTGTGTTGGTGGTGTAATGGTTTAGGTGCTTATGTTCTATGTGTGGTGTCCCGAGTTCGAATCCCGGGAGGACCATAAGATTTCATTAGTTTATTCAAGTACATTGGGGTTTGTAATTGATGATTCATGTTAAGAACGGGGTGTTACTTATATGTATATACGTTCGGAAGCTTTCAGAATTACGAGAACATCTTCATAAGTAAAATAGCTAATATCATTCGTATTCGTAAGGCTAAAAACATATTCACTAATGATAACTATAACTATAACTATAACTCCCCCTGGGGGTTAGGGAATAGAATATGCCCCACGTGCCTTCTGCGTGTTGTAAGAGGCGACTAAAAAGGTTGGGTCGGTGGGCTTGCGACCCCCACCCGGAAAAAATATCTGAGCAAAGAAAAACGAACGAACAGCTTCGGATGCGGACAGAACCTACGTTGACGAACCACGACCGACTAAGGACATACCTTCGGACATTCTGAGAATGGCTACGTGGAATGTTAGTGGCATGAATGATGGCACAAAAGAGAGAGAGGTTCTGGAAGTGTTAGTGAATGCCAGGCTGGATGTATGTGGAATGACAGAGACCAAATGGAAAGGTTCAGATGTGAGAGAGTGGGAGTGTGGAATGGGTGTGTGTGCTGGAGTGAGTGAAGGAACAGTGAGAGAAGGTGCATGTTTGTTTGTAAGTAGCAAATGGAAGGAATGTGTAAGAGAGTATGGGTCTGTGGGTTCAAGGATTGTGTGGGTGAGAATGAAAGTAGGAATACAAACGTGGGTGATTGTATGCGTGTATGCCCCGACAGAGGATATACTTGAAAGAAAGAAAGAGGAGTTCTGGATGAATGTGGAGGCGTGCCTGGAGAAGTTTGACAAGAACGAAAGAATATTTCTGATTGGTGATATGAATGGTAAGGTGGGTGATAGGAAAGTTGAGGGAGTGGTGGGAGGGTGGGGGGTACCATCAGAGGTGAATGGGAATGGTAGTGCACTTGTGGACGTATGTGTGGGGAGGAGGCTGTGGATAGCCAACACCTTCTTCCGACACAGAATGATCCACAGGTACACGTGGAAACGGATGTTGACGATGAAGGATAAGACAGTGGTGGAACGAAAGTCATTGATTGATTATGTATGTGTGGATGAACGAATGAAGAAAATCTGTGATGGATGCTAGGGTGTATAGGGGTATTGGAGGGGGTCTGTCTGATCATTATGTAGTGGTAGCTAAGGTTAGGATACAAAAGAAGTGGGTGAGGAGAGCTGGAGGGAGGCGAGAGGAGGGTGGAATTGTGAGGAGGGTGGAGAGGTTGCAGGAGGAGGAAGTCAGGGAGGAGTACAGGAGAGCAGTGGAAAGACGGCTAGGTGGGTTCGACCTGGAAGTTATGGAGGAAGTGGAGGAGATGAGCAAGGTGTTTAAGGATGAGATCTGTGCAGCATGTGAGGAGGTGTGTGGAGTGAGGAGAAGAGGGAGGGGAGTGAAAGGTACAGCATGGTGGACAGAAGAGGTAAGAATAGCTGTGGAAGAAAAAGAAGAAAGCATAGAGAGAGTGGTTGGGTTGTAGAGGGAATGAAGATTCCGAGAGACAGAAACGAGCGAGGTACGTGGAGAGTAAAAGGGTGGTGAAGAGAGTAGTGAAGGAAAGTAAGAGAAGAGTAGATGAGGAATTTGGAAGGAATCTGAGTGTAAAATGGAGGGAGAGTAAGAAACTGTTCTGGAAAGAAGTCAAGAAAGTTAGGGAAGGTAGCAAGGGAAACAGTAAGGGTGTGAAAGATAAGAATGGGAGAATGCTAGCCGAGAAGCAAGAGAGAGTCGAAAGATGGAGGGAGTACTTCAGTGAGTTGCTAAATGTAAGGAATGAAGAGCCAGCAAACATAGCTGGATATGGTATGGAAGGGAGAAGAAGTGAAGTAGTGGAGGAGGAGGTGGGGATCAGGAGGTCAGAAGTGTGGGAAGCCATGAAAAGAGTGAAGTTGGGGAAAGCACCAGGAACAGATGGAGTGTGTGGGGAAATGTTGAGGTATGGTGGTGAGATAGTGATAGAATGGGTATGGAAAATGTGCAAACTAGCATGGGAGAAGGGGAGTGCACCCGATGACTGGAAGACTGGCATAATAGTCCCCCTATATAAGGGCAAAGGGGAAAGAGGAGTGTGTGGTAACCACCGAGGAATATGTCTTCTAAGTGTAGTAGGGAAGGAATACAGTAGGGTAGTGATTGAGAGAGTGAGAGTGAGAACGGAGAAATGGATAGGCGACGAGCAGGGAGGTTTTAGGAAGGGAAGAGGATGTGTAGATCAGATTTTTACTCTGAATTGTGTTGTGGAGAAGTATCTGGAGAAGAAACAAAAGGTACAAAGGAGTACAAAGGAAATCAAGCAACAACAGATCTAATGACCCTTCTAGGCTGCTTGTCCTCCAAAACACTGAGGATCAAGTGTCCAAACAGTGGTTTAGAGTGGGTAAGGGAACATTGGAAAGGGAACTACTGCCGTGCCACTAACGTGGCAGGACTAGGAAGTTAGTAGGGGACATATGGGTTAGTAACTGAGGGGAGGATAAAATAAAGTTATTCATTTACAAACGCGGTCAGTCGCGGGTTTGATGCGAGATATTTGTCTAGGCGGAATTTAAATGAATCAACAGTGCTGCAGTCTATAACGTCTCGGGGAAGCCCATTCCACAAGTTGACAACTCGATTGAAGAAGAAATTCTTAGATTCGTGTGAGTTAAAAGATTTACCAATAATTTTGCAACCGTTTCCCCGCGTGTAATTAGATTGGTCGATAGTGAAGTACTTACTACAGTTCATATTGTCGATGCCTTTGATGATTTTGAACACTTGAATTAAGTCACCTCTTAATCTGCGCTGGGTTAAAGGAAATAGATTTAATTCTCTAAGACGCTCTTCGTATGGTTTGTTCTTTAGGCTAGGTATCATTTTGGTAACTCTACGTTGAACTCGTTCTAGCTTGTTTATGTCTTTTTGGTAATAAGGGCACCAGCATTGAACGCAGTATTCCAGAAGAGGGCGGACTAAGGAATTGTAAAGGGTTAGGATTACGTCTTTGGATTTATGCTCAAATGATCTGCCTATAAAGCCAATTATTTTGTTTGCCTTCTTAACAACTTCTGAACATTGTTGACTCGGTTTTAGGTTACTCGATATTGTTACTCCCAGATCGGTTTCTCTCTTTACATTCTTAAGCTGAGTGTCATTCATCGAATAGTTTGCTTTCTCATTTAGGTATCCGATATGTAGTACTTTACATTTATCGGCATTGAAACTCATTTGCCAAATTTGGGCCCAACATGACAATTTATCTAGATTGTGTTGCATATCGTCAACTTGATCTTTTGAGAGTACGCTATTTGCAATTTTTGTATCGTCAGCAAATTTGAGATTGTACAGGTGAGACCCTCATCTATGTCGTTGATGTAAATTAGAAAGAGAATTGGTCCTAGTACCGATCCCTGGGGTACCCCGCTACTTACATTGGTCCATTCAGATGCCTTACCGTTTATAACTACTCTTTGCTTTCTGTCGCTGAGCCAATTTTCTATCCATTTTAACACACCGTCTTGTATTCCATGCGCTTTTAGTTTTAGTAGTAAACGTTTGTGGGGAACTTTGTCAAAGGCCTTTTGAAAATCAAGGTATATAATATCTACAGCTTTACTCTCATCGTAGAGGTTGAGGATATCGTGGAAGAAGTCTAAGAGGTTTGTTAAACAGGAACGTTTTTTACGAAAGCCGTGTTGAGTATCTTTAAGTATGTTATTTTCCTCTAAGTGATTTACAAGTCTGTCTCTTATGACCGTTTCTAGCATTTTACATACAACTGAGGTTAAGCTAATTGGACGATAGTTACTGGGTAGGGATTTGCTGCCTTTTTTTAATATCGGTGTTACGTTGGCTATCTTCCACTGATCAGGCATAGTTCCAGACTGCAAGGATTTATTGAATAGTAATGTCAGTGGATTGGAGAGCTCATCCTTAGCTTCCTTTAGAACTCTAGGCGAGATTGTATCAGGTCCAGGCGTTTTATTTACCTTGAGTTTATCTAAACAATTCAATACTTCTCTCTCTGTAACGGTGATATTGCTTAGAACATCTGAATTATCAATCTGAATCGGCGATGGTGTAGGAATATCACTGAGGTCTTCTGTTGTAAAAACTGATGCAAAGAAGGTATTGAGGGCATTACTCATTTGTACTTCGTCTTTGGTGTATTCTCCATTTTCATCGACTAACGGTCCAACAGTTGAAGTAACTACTTTTTTCTTTCTGATATAACTATAGAATTCTTTCGGGTTTGTTTTACTTTGATTCGTAATATGTAACTCTAGTTTTTTTACTTTGCTTAATTAACTTTTTGGCTTTGCGTCGTAGCTCTACAAATTTCACCCGTTCGTCATTTTGTGAGGATTTTAATCTATCATTAGCAAATTTTTTAGCAAGCAGGCAGTTTGAAATATCTTTATTCCACCATTTGGGCTTATTATTATGGCCTGGACGCCGTATTTTCGATGGTATGCAGTCTTGCACTGCTTTTAGGTAAGTGGTTTCGAATAACTTCCAAGATGTATTTATGTCGTTATTGTTAATTAAAAAGCTCCAGTCAGTTTCTTTAAACATAGCTCTAAGTTTATGAAAGTTTGCTTTCTTGAAATTAGGGACTTTTTCGATGCTACTATTTGGTTCGTTACTAGTAAAGTTTAAAGTGAAAGTTATCGTACGATGGTCGCTGTTACTGAATTCATCACCAACATTCAAATTCTCTATTAATTCTTCTTTTGTTGCAAGTACAATGTCAAGAACGTTATTACCATGGGTCGGTGTTCGAACAAATTGATAAAGCGAACTCTCTTGCAAGTTCGTATACAAGTCATGTCCGGAGTGTGAAGTAAGAGTATCGCCCCACTTGGTCACAGGTAAATTAAAGTCGCCAAAAAATATGGTATCTTGCGAGTTACTTACATCTGCAATTTGTTCATAAATTTCTCGGTCAGTTTGCACTGATTGAGCTGGAGGTCTGTATATTAATGCAAGTATTAGTTTTGTACCTTTATTATTCTTTATTAGCACAAAAGATGTGTCGACGTTCACAATTTGAGGTTTTGACAAGAGGGTCGGGTTAAGACTTTCTTTGATATAAAATAAAACGCCACCTCCATTTTTATTTATTCGGCTTTTCTCAAACATTACATAACCGGGAAGTGAATACTCTGCTAAAAACTCTCTATCTACTGTATTGAGCCAAGATTCTGTTATACCAATCACATCATAATTTTCAGTAAACACTAGTTCCTCTAAATCTGAAAATTTATTGCGTATGCTACGAGCGTTTGCATAGAAAACCTTTAAAGTTGCGGTTTTAGAACTCACAGAACGTTCTTTAATCAAATTTTTGGTTCTGATCGGATCTACATTTACATTCATGGCTGACATCGGTCCTCGGTCGTTGTATATGTTGTGTATGTTGTGTTGTTGTGTATGTTGTGTATGTTGCCTTAATGGACTTGGAGAAGGCCTATGACAGAGTGGATAGAGAAGGTTTGTAGAAAGTACTTAGAATATACGGAGTAGAGGGCAAGTTGCTGAAAGCAGTGAAGAGCATGTATGAGGGTGCAAAGGCGGCAGTACGTGTGGAGAGTGAGCAGAGCGAGTTCTTTGACCTGAATGTTGGTTTGAAACAGGGGTGTGTGATGTCCCCGTGGTTGTTTATATATGGATGGAGTCATGAAAGAAATACTATCAAGAGCAGTGGATGTTGGTTGTATCACTGAAAAGGGAAGGAATTGAGTGGAAGCTACCTATACTGCTGTTTGTGGATGATACAGTTCTGATGAGTGATAATGAATGGGAGTTGCAGGGTCTGGTAAATGAGTTTGGAACAGTGTGCGAAAAACGGAATTTGAAGGTAAATGCGGGGAAGAGCAAGGTTATGGTCTTCGAAAGGGGTGAAGTCACAGAGTGTGAGGTGAAGCTGAACGGTCAGGCTATGGAGATCGTCAACTCTTTTAAGTATCTGGGCAGTGTGTGAGGGTTGTAGGAATGCTAAAAGCAGTAACAAGAAATAGGGTGGTCAGTATGGAAGTGAAGAAGTCCTTGCATGAGAGTGTGGTAATCCCGACACTGACTTACGGAAGCGAAGCATGGACGTTGGTTGAGAGACTCAGACCAAGAGTGAGAGCAGTGGAAATGAATTACTTAAGGAGTGCATGCGGAGTTACATGGAGGGATAGACAGACTAATGAGGAAGTAAGAAGGAGGTGTGGTGTGGAGGTAGATGTGCTGGAAAGTGTGAAAAACAACTGAGATGGTTCGGCCATATGGAACGTATGGAAAGCGAGAGAATGACTAAGAGGGTGTACGAGAGCGAGGTGAGGGACAGAGAGGGAGAGGTAGACGAATGAAGGTGAAGATGGAGTGAGGAAGTACATGACGAAGGCGGTGCTGGTTGGGGGAGGGACGTCGACTGACTGGGGACAGAGGTGCATGGGGGCGGTTCGTTGTCCACCCTTCGGGGATCACGGCGTCAGGCAATAGATAGAGATAGATAACTATAACCCCTTGAGGAGATTATGACGAATGTTGACAGTTAATTAGTTCTGGCTATCATTGGACGATTTTATACAGCTTAGAAGGGATCTCTGGATATTAAAAGGGTGAAGAATGTCTCAAGTAACCTTCTGACTTCCATATATACCCTTCCTCATCTGAATAGTATCTTCTATCAATAGCCAGAAAACAGAAAAGAAATGCGTCATAGATCGCCAGAGGGTTAATATATTTTGTATCTAATCCTATTATTATTTTCTTGGGGGTGGCCAACTTAAGAAAATAATAATAAAAATAAAAATAAGAATAGGAAAAGTGGGGATTGGGCCTGAGCATATACATACATACAATACTATTATTATCCTCGAATATATAATAAACAAAAAATCGACAAAATAAATTATATTACGAACCCTGTGACATGGACCTGATTTCAATTAAGGGTTTGGAAAATTTAGGTGGGAGTAAAGTGGCTTGAAAATATTTACCCAATCAATGAACTAATTATAATTTATCAGAGAGAGAGAGAGAGTAGTGAAATGAGAGGAGAGGGAGAGAGGGTAGGGGAAGAACAAGAATAATAAGAATATGGAAGAGGAGGGTAAATAACAGAAAACTAAGTAGAAAGAGAGAGAAAGAGTTACAAGTTACAAGGAATAGTTAGTATCTCAGAGACCTTGCGGTCCATTCTGAGGAGATACTCGAAGTGGAAGGAGAGAGACTGTTTAGTGCACTACACTCTTCTTGAACTGTTCTACTGAATAACTGTTTACAACTTCTGAGGCAAGTTTGTTCCAGGTAGAACAGATCTTAGGCTACATGTGAAAAGTTTTCACAAATACTAGTGCCTAGCCTTTTTAATTCTAATTTCCACCTATGGTTTGGTTGCGTTTTGTATTCATATTGAGACTAAACATCTTGATAGAGAGAAAAAGAGGTAGGTGGGCTGGGGAGGTAAGAGTTGGTGAAGTGTGAAGCAGCTGTCACCTCACAGCTGGTGCTACCCATCTCTCTCTCTCTCTCTCTCTCTCTCTCTCTCTATATATATATATATATATATATATATATATATATATATATATATATATATATATAATAATATATCTTTGTCGTAGGCCTCGATAAATGATCTGGTTAAGTATATACTATAATTAAACAATGCAATTTGCACTCAATTAAGTCAGGCTAGCTGAGAGTAAACACGTAGAGTGGAGCTCCTCTTATTTCGTGATTATTTACCTAGTATTACGAGACTGGGAAGTGACGCATACATGGTGAAAAAGTTAATATAGTTACAATAGTTGTCTTAAATATATTAAAAAGAAGTGAATAATAGCCCTCTGCTGGCAAGTGAAGCAACCTGTGGACATTCGCAGTTATTTGATGTCGTCAGCTCTTTACCACTGAGCATAAACATAAAAGAAAATTAATTGTTACGCATCCCAAGCCAACATGGAGCGTAAAGACATTTTAACGTTGGTAAAATGCCAAAGGAAATATCTCAACGATGCACTGCAACGGATGCAGCAAAGCTTCACTCTAGCCCAAGACTCATTGGAGAAGATAAAAAACACCGTCTGAGGAGAAGCACTTGGTGTTTTTTTGTTTCCATTCTGTCTACTTTTCAAGTACCGCTAAACACTCATTGGAGAAACAAACTGAAATAATAACAAGCCTGGAATTTACACAGGCAAAACTTGATGACTTGATGACTTGGACAGAACCAAGGAGAAACAAGACAGCAACTACAAAGTTCAGACCTTAACTCCATAGAATCAAAAGCTGCATAGTCAAAGGAAACAAACACAGGATAGATTGAACTACATTAACAATCAGGGCCGCCGAAACAACCTGCGTTACAGCGTCATCCTTGAAGAACCAGGAGTGATTTGGGAAGAATGCCAACTAATAATCACCAAAATCTTGAACGATTACCTAAAGACTTCAATTCTAACCATGGACAGGGTTCATCAGGTGGGGAAGTTTACTTATCACCGACCAAGATACATGGTGGCACGCTTCACACGTGAATCTGCCCTTCAAAAAGGAATGATGCTGAAGGATACCGGGATCTGAATGCCTTGAAAGATGCCAGGAGCAAAGGATTTCAAGCCTATTATAACAACAGGACGCCAGTGGTAAGGGAGCCAATGCACAGCGGAATGTCATCAAAGGTGGATGAGAAAGATAGGTTCTAGAACAGTGTTCCTGAACCTATCTTTCCCATCCATGTCACATTCGTCACAAGGTGCATATACTATTGCTACCATCACTTTCACATTTTCAAACTTTAACCTTATAAACGTTCAGTTCACACAGTCATAACCATTCATTGTTCTACTCCATTTCTCATTCATTAGCAGACCTGCTCCCGCTTAACCCATTTAATTTCCATCCACTCCCGGCCATAAACATTGATGGAATGCCAGTGAACTATAAAATGGTTGTTATGGGTGACTTGAATGCCAGTGAACTATGAAATGGTTGTTATGGGTTACTTGAATGCCAGTGAGCTATAAAATGGTTGTTATGGGTGACTTGAATGCCAGTGAACTATAAAATGGTTGTTATGGGTGACTTGAATGCCAGTGAACAATAAAATGGTTGTTATGGGTGACTTGAATGCCAGTGAACTATAAAATGGTTGTTATGGGTGACTTAAATGCCAGTGAACTATAAAATGGTTGTTATGGGTGACTTGAATGCCAGTGAACTATAAAATGGTTGTTATGGGTGACTTGAATGCCAGTGAGCTATAAAATGGTTGTTATGGGTGACTTGAATGCCAGTGAACTATAAAATGGTTGTTGTGGGTGACTTGAATGCCAGTGAACTATAAAATGGTTGTTTATGAATGCTGAACTATAAATGTTTGTTATGGGTGACTTGAAAGCCAGTGAACTATAAAATGGTTGTTATGGGTGACTTGAATGCCAGTGAACTATAAAATGGTTGTTATGGGTGACTTGAAAGCCAGTGAACTATAAAATGGTTGTTATGGGTGACTTGAATGCCAGTGAACTATAAAATGGTTGTTATGGGTGACTTAAATGGAAGAGTCCGTGCAGGTCCTGAGAATGTCATCATGGGTGGTTACGGTGTACCAGGTGAAAATGCCATTGGTAAAACACTGAAGGATACGAGTAATGAAAGAAAATTAATTATATGTAATTCTAGTTTTAAATCACAAAGATGTGCATTAGTGTACATAGTACATACGTGTTGAAAGACAGGATGTCAGAAGTTTGCTTGATTTGTGTTGATAGAAAGAGGAATGATTGATGATGTTAGTGATATAAAAGCAGTGTTAGGTTTGAGTGGAGGACTGTCTGATCATATGATTGTTATGCAAGGTGAGGCTGAGAGGAGCATGGAAGAAATGTAAGAGAGGAAAACGTAATGCTGAAAAAATAAACATAATAGAATGAAAAATGAGGATGTAGAAGAATATAACCAAAGGGTAGAAGAAGAATTAAGTGTATACAACATGGATTGAACGGAGATTGAAAGTGTGTGGAAGATATAATTAAAGACTGCCGGAGAATTGAAGGATGTATTGTGGCAGGATCACAAATGAAAAGAAAGGGACAGCATGGTGGGATGCCGAATAAAAATATTGAAAAAAAACAAAAGGGAGTACAAGGAGAGCAACATCGTGGTGTTAAGACTGGTTAAGGGAAATAAATAGATAATAAATGAAGATTTGGGAAAGAGAATGAATGAAAGTTTTAGAATAAGAAAATTTGGAAGGAAGTGCATGAATGTAGGAAAGAATTTGTCAGAATGTGAAAGATGATAGAGGAAATGTAATTACAGATGAAGAGCAAGTGAGGAAAAGATGGAAGCATATTTTGAAAGAATAATGAACAGAATAATTGGGAACAGGGCAATTGTTGATGCAAAAGGTTTGCTAGATATGCCACGTGAGAGACATGTAGAAATAGGGAATATATTGAGTATGCAGTAAAGAAATTGAAGAATGGAAATACTGCTGTTGTGGATGACATACAGTGTGAAATGATACAAAATGGAGGTGAGATAGGAATGGAATGTCTGTGGAAACTATGTACAGAAGCCTGGATAAACGAAGCGGTGACAGTGGACTGGAAGAGAGGAATAATAGTGCCTCTATACAAGGCAAAGGTGAACGTAACGAATGTAAGTGTCACGCCTGCTGAGCGTGGTTCGCAAGGTATATGCAAGAATAGTGATAGACAAAGTGAAAGAGATTACTGATGATAACGTGCGTGATAAACAGGGTGGATTTCTAAGTGGAAGAGGATGTGTGGATCAGATTTATGCAGTGAGACAGATGATAGAGAAGGCATGTGGGAACAATCAGATGGTAGTCATGGGTTTTATGGATCTTGAAAAAGCATCTGACACAAGTAAATAGAGAGGGATTGTGTAAAATTTGGGAGCTGTATATGTAAAACACAATTTGTTGAATGAAGTGAAGAGTTTTTATAATGATAGTGAAGCATGTGTAAGAGTAAATGGCGCATTAAGTGATTGTTTTAGTGTCCATGTTGGAGTGAGACAGTAATGTGTGATGTCACCCTGGTTGTTTAATATGTTCATAGATAGGGTAATGAGGGAGGTATAGAACAGAACAAGAGGTGAGAGAGTAGACATGATGCATGATGGTAGCAGAATGATTGTCTTAAATCTGTGTATGCAGATGACACAGTATTATTTGCTGAGTGCGAGTACAACCTATGCCAGTTGGCAGAGATATTTGTAGAAGAATGAGCAAGGTATTAACAATATTTATGTATTTTACTGTTTATGTGTGTGAGTGTGCTTATTTTAATTTAATGTATGCACATAAAAATGTATCCATGTAATTGTGTGTGTATTATTTAGATGAATGTATGCGAGTGTTTGTGTGAGGACAGAGTATACAATATCAAATTACTAAACAATATTATTTACTTGGTCTCAACACTAGGAGCTCACAAGTATATAAAGTATCAAAGTGCCTCTTAGTTCAACTAATAAGAAGCTCAGCCAGTTTTCATTTACTGTAATTTGTATTTATTAATGGAAAGTTTTGACTAATCAAAAAATTAGTTTCAATTTCAACAAAACATATGTCTTAACTGTCTTCGTGGCGGCGCAATGCATAAATGTGTTGATTTTCGGTGTCCGGGGTTCGAATCCCCGGACTGCGACATGTGTTTGTTAATTTCATTAATCGAGTGTAGGAGTAAAGTTGGTTGGTGGAGAGAACATAATAATTAAAGGGTAATTAGAGTTGGCAATATAATTTGGCGTTTAACCCCTTCTGCAAAGCTTACTGAGGGGACAGTGACAATATGATTGGTATTATATAACTGACTTAAGTCTACCTCTCTCTCTCTCTCTCTCTCTGTCTATCTATCTATCTATCTCTCTATCACTCTCTCTCTCTCGTCATCTTAATTAAGTAATTCTACCCTTCCTTCCTCTCTCACCCTTACGCTTTTATTATCATGTTTCCTCTCCTCCGTCATTTGTTTTATCTTCTTCCTCCTTTCGTTCTTTGTCGCGTCTCCTTACATCTTCTCTTTTATCTTTTGTATCTTATATATTTTCCTAACCCTTTCGCTTCGCAGAAAACAACAATCATTAGTCGATAACAAGTCAATAAAAATCTTGCATCACTTGATTCAGTTAAGGAGAGATTTGTATTAATTATTTTTTGTTTTATGAAATGTATTTATGTATTCATTCTGTATATAATGTATAAATGTATTTATGTATTCATTCTGTATATAATGTATAAATGTATTTATGTATTCATTCTGTATATAATGTATCAATGTATTTATGTATTCATTCTGTATATAATTTATGAAATGTATTTATGTATTAATTCTGTATATAATTTATGAAATGTATTTATGTATTCATTCTGTATATAATTTATGAAATGTATTTATGTATTCATTCTGTATATAACTTGTGTTATTTTATGTTTAGTTTCCTCCCTAGACCTCCATCAAGGTTTAAAAAATACCCCCCACATCCCCGAGACCCCCTTCGAGATAAATTAATGCATTTTTCGATATACAAATATTGTTCCACAACTAGTGTTCCACAACGACCCACCACACAATTTCACAGTATTGCTCGCATGTGTGGGATGGTTCCACCCATACTGCACTTCTTGAAAGGGTAGAATCAAACGTAATTTGTTTCGTCAACTCACTTCCTCTTACTAATTCCCTACAATCTCTCTCTACACGCCGCAATGTTGCACCTCTCTCACTTTCTACCACTATTGCAATAATCAGTGTTATTCAGAGCTTTCTCAGTGTGTACGTCCTCCCTTACGGAGAGTGGTGGGAACCCGCCGTTCAACACACTCTCATCCCTTTTTGTGTCCAACTCTCTAACCCAAGAGTGAACCAGTCTCCCAGTATTTCTTCTACTCAATAAGTAAGCTGTGGAACTGTCTCTCTCAATCTGTGTTTCCCTCTTCCCATGACTTAAACTGCTTGAAACTCTGTGTGTTCAGACATTATGACTCTTAACATACCTTGAATTTGGCTCTCTCCATCACTCTTTCAATTTTTGGGGAGACACTTGTTTCAGGCAGCTATGCTTTCTGTCTCCTAACACATAGACAAATATTTATATTAGATGGTGATATAAACAAACGGTGTCAAACGGTCATTGTTTACCGATTATATTTGTTAATTTGGGCCTTCAGAATATCAATGCATTGCCAGAAGCTCATATTCTACTTAACCTTAAGGGGGGATGGGCCGGTTTTCTGGACCACTTTCTCACTCATGTTTAACCCCATTAGTTTTCAGATGTTAAGATGTTTGCCTTATTAGTTAGTCGATTTTAAGACTTTTCGTCCCATTTCTTCGTCAATATTTAGACCTTTCGTGCTATTTAGGTGTCGATTTTTTCCCTGGCGAACTATAGTGAGCCTGTAATGTTTGAAGAACCGCCCTTCGGCCGGGACATTTTTCTACCGAAAAATGTACAAATTAATCTAGAAGGGGGATCTAATGGATGTTTTATTTTTTTAATTTGATGGAGGTGTAGGGAGGAAACTAGAAAAATAATTAATACATGCAAAAATCGCCCAAAAAGTGAACCATCTCACCTTAAACAATACAATCGACAAACATAATTTTCTTCCCCTAGCGATGTTATACTCGTTATGTGTATCACAACGTTATTGTATAGAATTATATTGTTGCAAATTGTGAATAGATCAGTAGTAAAATTAACATGGCCTACGTTACATACGTAATCATTATGCTAGACAATATAAATTATATATATACTGTATATATATTTATGCATCCACAAAATCATATATTGATATTTAATATATATTAGAACAGTACCGATTTGACATTATGTGAAGATTCCGTTTGACCTTTATGTAGACTGATATTTGTTTAGGAGACAAAACATAGAGGAAGGAAAAACAAAGCCAAAACAATGAAGGTCCATGTGATATAAGGCATCCTCCATTCATAAAATGTCTGTAACAACTGGACTTAGACTGTTGTGGGTTGTAAAATAATGGAAAGAACTCCAAGGAAGTGAATTCCAGAGAGTAGAACTTAGAGGGATAAATTAATATTGATAATCTGAAGTTCTACATTGTGGAGGAGAGAAAGTGATTATATAATGATAATATAATGCAGTATATTCCGAGATGTTTGTCTGTATGATTGTAAAACCTCCTTTCCTTGTGTACAGTGGCGCCAGCAAGTCGTGTCTCAGCTGTCATTACGTTTGGCTCGCTCTGTGCTGTATTAATATCTGTCAGATGTTGAATAGGGTGGCTAAGTGTAGGAACATGTGCGTATATCTCACTCAAAACAGAGATCTCATGTTTACATATTGCTGATCCCAATTATCGATCAAAATATACTTGGTGCTGAGACATCACTTATTAGGACGACTGTACATATGTGGCTGAGGGTCCATCTCATTCATTATCTATCAACCACAGCCTGCCTAGATCACTTTGGTTCCCACTTTGAGTCCTAAATGCCGGGATTCACTCTTTAATTAAAATGGGCTTTCATATGATAATCTCTCTCTCTCTCTCTCTCTCTCTCTCTCTCTCTCTCTCTCTCTCTCTCTCTCTCTCTCTTTTCTACTTTGCTATCCTTTCCTTCCCTTTTCCCTTACTTTCGGGTTTTCTATATCTGCTAGAATCAAGTCCTTACCACCTCGATGTGATCGTAAGGCCTGTGTGGCCAGTGAATCTATCCAAATTTATGTAATAAATCACTCACACACACTCAATTTCCCACTCTCTCTCTCTCTCTCTCTCTCTCTCTCTCTCTCTCTCTCTCTCTCTCTCTCTTTCTCTCTCTCTCTCTCTCTCTCTCTCTCTCTCTCTCTCTATCTCTCAAATAAAAGAGCCAGACCTCTCATATATCACCACACACATTTAATAAAGCGTTCATAAAATTCAATTACACACAGCCCCCATGTTCACAGTATTGGAAGCACGATTCATTGTTATGCTATCACTTACAGGTGAAATTTGATTGGCTACGGTTTCGAACTATTTACCGTACTAATAATTTTGATAAACCAAAGAGAAATTCCCGGATAATAATGTGTTCAATATCTGAATATAGCTCGCCACTTAAAACACACCCCATATTTGCCTGTTTCTTGAAGAGTGTTGCTATTCCGTCTCTATTTTAGTTCTTTTCTGTTGTGTGACATGATTAGTTATGACAATTTCAAACACTTTTGGTTTGCACTTGGTTTGTAAATTAATAGATGGGAACAGCTTCCCTTGTTTGGGATTGAAAATTTTCTATCCTCCTTCCAAGAGGTAGTCAAGGAAGAGGAACACAAATATATACGGAAATGTTTAGCCAGTATACTGGAATGGATACAAGTGAGACTATCATACGACATAGAAGTACAGACTGAGCCTTTCGAGAGCTATGTTCTCCTAAGACACACACCTTATAATATAATACCATGGATCAGTTAATGTTATGTTTACGCTGCATATTTGAATACTCAACTGCAACAGAATATAACACACACAAACAGTGTTCCTAGGATTATTTATTCATATTAGAACACATTAACGATTAAATCACCCCTTATCTGCACCTCCCACGCCACAATTAAGTGTTCACTCGTACAGCGTATATTTGATGAGTAATGTATCCGTATTAATAGATCTGACATAATTATATAAGGCAAAATATGCCTATGTCCTTACAGTGTACATCTGTATATTTATTGTCTTCTGCATATATAATCAAGCACACATAATGTACATACCGACACATACAAAATTATACATATAATATAATATGGAAAACAGTATTACATATGTTTTATATACAGAATTCACATGAAATAATACACGTGTGTTTAAATATATATATGCAGTCACCCACAAAAAGCTAGCAGTCCCATCATATGCTCTGCAAGACACTACCACAACCACCACACTACCACAACCACCATACTACCACAACCACCACACTACCACAACCACCACACTGCCACCACCACCACACTGCCACAACCACCACACTACCACAACCACCCACTACCACAACCACCACACTATCACAACCATCACACTACCACAACCACCACACTACCACAACCACCACACTGCCACAACCACCACACTGCCACAACCACCACACTACCACAACCACCACACTGCCACAACCACCACACTACCACAACCACCACACTACTACAACCACCACACTACCACAACCACCACACTACCACAACCACCACACTGCCACAATCACCACAACCACCACACTGCCACAACCACCACACTGCCACAACCACCACACTGCCACAACCATCACACTGCCACAACCACCACACTACCACAACCACCACCACCACACTGCCACAACCACCACACTGCCACAACCACCACACTGAAACAACCACCACACTACCACAACCACCACACTACCACAACCACCACACTGCCACAACCACCACACTACCACAACCACCACACTACCACAACCACCACACTGCCACAACCACAACACTACCACAACCACAAAACTACCACAACCACAACACTACCACAACCACAAAACTACCACAACCACAAAACTACCACAACCACAACACTACCACAACCACAACACTACCACAACCATCACACTACCACAACCACCACACTACCACAACCACCACACTACCACAACCACCACACTACCACAATCATCACACTACCACAACCACCACACTACCACAAACACCACACTACCACAACCACCACACTGCCACAACCACCACACTGCCACAACCACCACACTACCACAACCACCACACAACCACCACACAACCACACTACCACACTATCACAACCACCACACTGCCACAACCATCACACTACCACAACCACCACACTACCACAACCACCACACCACCTACAACCACCACACTACCACAACCATCACACTACCACACCCACACACTACCACAACCAACACACTACCACAACCACCACACTGCCACAACCACCACACTGCCACAACCACCACACTGCCACAACCACCACACTGCCACAACCACCACACTGCCACAACCACCACACTGCCACAACCACCACACTGCCACAACCACCACACTACCACAACCACCACACTACCACAACCACCACACTGCCACAACCACCACACTGGCACAACCACCACACTACCACAACCATCACACTGCCACAACCACCACACTGCCACAACCACCACACTGCCATAACCACCACACTACCACAACCACCACACTACCACAACCACCACATTCCCATAACCACCACACTACCACAACCACCACAACCACAACCACCACACTACCACAACCACCACACTACCACAACCACCACAACCAGCGCACTACCACAACCAGCGCACTACCACAACCACAATACTACCACAACCACCATACTACCCCAACCACCATACTACCCCAACCACCACACTACCACAACCACCACACTACCACAACCACCACACTACCCCAACCACCACACTACCCCAACCACCACACTACCCCAACCACCATACTACCACAACCACCCTACTAGCACACTACCACACTACCACAACCACCACACTACCACAACCACCACACTACCACAACCACCACACTACCACAACCACCACACTACCATACAACCACAACCACCACACTACCACAGCCACCACACTAGCACAACCACCACACTAGCACAACCACCACACTACCACAACCACCACACTACCACCACACTACCACAACCACCACACTACCACAACCACCACACTACCATACTACCACAACCACCACACTACCACAATCACCACACTACCACAACCACCACACTACCACAACCACCACACTACCACAACCACCACACTACCACACAACCACAACCACCACACTACCACAAGCATACTACCACAACCACCACACTACCACAACCACCACACTACCAAAACCAATACACTACCACAACCACACTACCACAACCACCACACTACCACAACCACCACACTACCACAACCACCACACTACCACAACCACCACACTACCGCAACCACCACACTACCACAACCACCACACTACCACAACCACCACACTACCGCAACCACCACACTACCACAACCACCATACTACCACAACCACCACACTACCACAACCACCACACTACCACAGCCACCACAATACCACAACCACCATACTACCACAACCACCACACTACCACAACCACCACACTACCACAACCACCATACTATCACAACCACCATACTACCCCAACTACCACACTACCACAACCACCAATCTACCACAACCACCACACTACCACAAACACCACACAACCACAACCACCACACTACCACAACAACCATACTACCACAACCACCACACTACCACAACCACCACACAACCACAACCACCACGCTACTACAACCACCATACTACCACAACCACCACACTACCACAACCACCATACTACCACAACCACCACACTACCACAACCACCACACTACCACAACCACCACACAACCGCGTTGGCGTTTTACTTTATATCAAAGAAAGTCTTAACCCTACCCTCTTGTCAAAACCTCAAATTGTGAACGTCGACGCATCTTATGTGCTAATAAAGAATAATAAAGGTACAAAAATAATACTTGCATTAATATACAGACCTCCAGCTCAATCAGTGCAAACTGACCGAGAAATTTACGAACAAATTTGCAGATGTAAGTAACTCACAAGATACCGTAATTTTTGGCGACTTTAATTTACCTGTGACCAAGTGGGGCGATACTCTTACTTCACCCTCCGGACATGACTTGTATACGATCTTGCAAGAGAGTTCGCTTTATCAATTTGTTCGAACGCCGACCCGTGGTAATAACGTTCTTGACATTGTACTTGCAACAAAAGAAGAATTAATAGAGAATTTGAATGTTGGTGATGAATTCAGTAACAGCGACCATCGTACGATAACTTTCACTTTAAAGTTTACTAGTAACGAACCAAATAGTAGCATCGAAAAAGTCCCTAATTTCAAGAAAGCAAACTTCCATAAACTTAGAGCTATGTTTAAAGAAACTGACTGGAGCTTTTTAATTAACAATAACGACATAAATACATCTTGGAATTTATTCAAAACCACTTACCTAAAAGCAGTGCAAGACTGCATCCCATCGAAAATACGGCGTCCAGGCCTTAATAATAAGCCCAAATGGTGGAATAAAGATATTTCAAACTGCCTGCTTGCTAAAAAATTTGCTAATGATAGATTAACCCTTCTTTAGCGGCCTATGCGGTTTATTTATGTGTACCGCCCAGCGGGGTGTTTTTAGCCAAAATAGGGCTGTTTACGTGATCATTTTCATGCCCAAATAAGACCCAGAACGTAAAACAAGTATCTATCCCTGAAAGGGCATAAACAGAGCTTTCGAATGACACCATAACGATCCTTGTATGATGGATAGTTTTCTTGCAATAACCGCGCAACGCGAGTGCAAAAAGCAGGTAATTCGGTACTTTCGGTACATAATTGAGTATGTAGCGAGTGAGAGAGGGAGGAGGGAGCTGAGATTTGTGTCAGTAGGTTCGCCGCGATGGTCTGGAGCAGTCATACGCTCGCTAGTCTCCTGCCACCACTTGTCTCTCTCTCTCAGCCACATTACGTGCTGAAATTGCCACTCGACCTATGTCGAGCGCCGCCACATAGTCCAGCTTTATTTAACTCGACTTAAGTGGTGAGCCGCTTTTTAAGGGTTAAAATCCTCACAAAATGACGAAGAACGAGTGAAATTTGTAGAGCTACGACGCAAAGCCAAAAAGTTAATTAAGCAAAGTAATAAGACCTTAGAGTTACATATTGCGAATCAAAGTAAAATAAACCTGAAAGAATTCTATAGTTATATCAGAAAGAAAAAAAGTAGTTACTTCAACTGTTGGACCTAGTCGATGAAACTGGAGAATACACCAAAGACGAAGTACAAATGAGTAATGCCCTCAATACCTTCTTTGCATCAGTTTTTACAACAGAAGACCTCAGTGATATCCCTACACCATCGCCGATTCAGATTGATAATTCAGATGTTCTAAGCAATATCACCGTTACAGAGAGAGAAGTATTGAATTGTTTAGATAAACTCAAGGTAAATAAAACGCCTGGACCTGATACAATCTCGCCTAGAGTTCTAAAGGAAGCTAAGGATGAGCTCTCCAAACCACTGACATTACTATTCAATAAATCCTTGCAGTCTGGAACCATGCCTGATCATTGGAACGTAACACCGATATTAAAAAAAGGCAGCAAATCCCTACCCAGTAACGATCGTCCAATTAGCTTAACCTCAGTTGTATGTAAAATGCTAGAAACGGTCATACGAGACAGACTCGTAAATCACTTAGAGGAAAATAACATACTTAAAGATACTCAACACGGCTTTCGTAAAAAACGTTCCTGTTTAACAAACCTTTTAGACTTCTTCCACGATATCCTCAACCTCTACGATGAGAGTAAAGCTGTAGATATTATATACCTTGATTTTCAAAAGGCCTTTGACAAAGTTCCCCACAAACGTTTACTGCTAAAACTAAAAGCGCATGGAATACAAGACGGTGTTTTGAAATGGATAGAAAATTGGCTCAGCGACAGAAAGCAAAGAGTAGTCATAAACGGTAAGGCATCTAAATGGACCAATGTAAGTAGCGGGGTACCCCAGGGATCGGTACTAGGACCAATTCTCTTTCTAATTTTCATCAACAACATAGATGAGGGTCTCACCTGTACAATCTCAAAATTTGCTGACGATACAAAAATTGCAAATAGCGTACTCTCAAAAGAACAAGTTGACGATATGCAACACAATCTAGATATGTCATGTTGGGCCCAAATTTGGCAAATGAGTTTCAATGCGGATAAATGTAAAGTACTACATATCGGATACCTAAATGAGAAAGCAAACTATTCGATGAATGGCACTCAGCTTAAGAATGTAAACAGAGAAACCGATCTGGGAGTAACAATATCGAGTAACCTAAAACCGAGTCAACAATGTTCAGAAGTTGTTAAGAAGGCAAACAAAATAATTGGCTTTATAGGCAGGTCATTTGAGCATAAATCCAAAGAAGTTATCCTAACCCTTTACAATTCCTTAGTCCGCCCTCTTCTGGAATACTGCGTTCAATCCTGGTGCCCTTATTACCAAAAAGATATAAACAAGCTAGAACGCGTTCAACGTAGAGTTACCAAAAAGATACCTAGCCTAAAGAACAAACCATACGAAGAGCGAGCGTCTTAGACAATTAAATCTATTTCCTTTAACCCAGCGCAGATTAAGAGGTGACTTAATTCAAGTGTTCAAAATCATCAAAGGCATCGACAATATGAACTGTAGTAAGTACTTCACTATCGACCAATCTAATTACACGCAGGGAAACGGTTGCAAAATTATTGGTAAATCTTTTAAATCACACGAATCTAAGAATTTCTTCTTCAATCGAGTTGTCAACTTGTGGAATGGGCTTCCCCGAAACGTTATAGACTGCATCACCGTTGATTCATTTAAACTCCGCATAGACAAATATCTCGCATCAAACCCGCGACTGACTGCGTTTGTAAATTAATTACTTTATTTTATCCCCCCCTCAGTTACTAACCCATCTCTTCCCTACTAACTTCATAATC